>JAQSVH010017624.1:0-11406 GCA_029448705.1 Adansonia digitata | reverse complement strand
AATGAAACTAAATTAGTTGGAAAAGGGTTTAATTCCAACCAAATTATATTTCATGTAACTAAATTGGAAAAATTAGAACAAATTATGGAAAACCAAAATAAAATTATAAATTTTACAAAAAAAACTATTGGAAGTAAAGAAATTAATCAAATTGCAAGAAAATCTAATTGAAAGTTCTATTTGAAAAAAATAAAAAAAAAATTAAGGTTCAGAAGAAATAAATAAATAAATTCTCATGATAAATCCAAAGAAGAATTTAATCATGTAGAAATTCTAATCAAAACCCCCTAAAAATTAACAAAAGAAAATTTAATCATTGGTATAAAATTAAAAAGAAAAAGATTGGTGGGCTTGTTAGGAAATTGAGTATTAAAATGGGCTTGGTAGGCCTTTAAGGAATGAAATGGGCTTAATGAAAAATGAAGAATGGGCTTTGTAGAATTATTGGGCTTGTTGAGGAATTATTGGATTCATTGGGCTTAGTTGTAGAATTTAAAGTTTTTTTAGGCCCATTAAAGAGATAAAATTAACAAAAAAAACCTTTTTTTTATTTTATTTGTAGGGATTTCAAGTATAGAATTATACAAGAAAAATTTTGAGAAGTCTTACGTGCAAGAAAAAAAAGAAAACAATAAAAATTTAAACTCATAAAATTTACGAGAAAATTTTACGGGAGAAAATTATTGGTAAAAAAAATAAAACTATTACAATAACTTAAATTCCTAAAAACTGATTTAATATAAGTTTAATGAGAATATTCGATGAATTTTAGAAATTTCAAACCCAAAAGTCCTACCGAAGAAAATTATAAGGTAAAAATCTTCGTATTTCAATATCATGAAAAATTTTAAAATTCCTTAAATATATGAAAATTTTCAAGAATAATTTAATATGAACTTACTAATAATATTATATATATAAAAAAAAAGGGGGCCTAGAGAAAATTAGGTGTTTGTAGCTGCCCCTCTTTGTTCGTTGCTGAGAATCAGGAATAGGACAAAGACCAAATAGACACAATTTCGTCTAGGCGACAAAGTGAAAGAAAAATAAGATATGAACATACATATTAAAGCTTAATGATTAGAAGAGGAACTTTTAACCTACGGTGAAATTAATAATGAAAATGAGTTGGTTAGGGCAAAAACGCACAAACCAACCGGTAAGACAAACTGACTGAGACCGAATAGTTAGGTTAACAAATTAAAAGAGTTACCCAGGACCAAGCCGATGGGTAGACAAAGGGTACAAGACAATACCCAAAGTTAAAAGTAACAAGTTTGACCAGAGCTGAACCATCATGTCAAACGAAATATAAAAGAAAGTTTGATAGGGTGAAACCATCATGTCAAATGACAGTAAAAGAAAGTTTGATCAGGGCTAAACCATCACGTCAAACGATAGTGAAAAAAAGTCTAACTAGGGCTAAATCATTACGTTAAACGAGATGAAAAAAAAGTTTGACCAAGGCTAAACTATCATGCGAAACGAAATGAAAAGAAATTTTGACCAGGGCTAAACCATCATGTCAAACGAAATGAAAGAAAAGTTTGACCAGGGCTAACCATCACATCAAACGAAAAAAATTTTGACCAAGACTAAACCATCACGTCAAACAAAATGAAAGGAAAGTTTGACCAGGGATAAACCATCATGTCAAACAAAAAAATTTTTACCAAGGCTAAACCATCACGTCAACCAAAATTAAAAGAAAGTTTGACCAAGGCTAAATCATCACGTCAAATGAAAAGAAATTTTGACCAGGGCTAAATCATCACGTTAAACGATGGTAAAAATGGTGTTTGACTAGGGCTAAACTCTCACGTCAAACGACAATGAAAAAAAGTTTGACCAGGGCTAAACCATCACGTCAAACGAAAATGAAAGAAAGTTTAACCAGGGCTAAACCATCACATCAAACAAAAGAGAAAAGAAGTTTAACCAAATAAAGTAGCAAGACTTGACCAAGTACAGCCAAGTAAGTAAGAATTTGATCAAGTACAATCGATTGAAGAGAAACCTTGATAAGATTGAAGTAATCTAATATTTGAGATCTTTGACGAAAGCTTTACTTACCTTTTGATTTTGAAATAGTATCCATTCTGATAGTTTTTTCCTGCTTTATTGCTTTAAACCTGTGAATTATGCAATTATGAATGCGAATGCATGATAAATGTGCATGGAATTTCATGATTGGATTTATTCTTTATTTTTCTTATTGCTCATTCATTTTCTTTTTAAATCCTGGTTCAACCCACTTCACAAGCCTGAAAACATCTTCAGAAAGTATGGAAAATCTTTCTAGCGGTACAAGGCCAATCCTAAATCTGACATTGTTTTTACAAAATTGAGTGTTCCTGTCCTCTGAGGAATTCAGATTATGATGCACCAGCGTCATCTAATGACTGAAAGAAATAGTATGATTAAGAGTGTGTCGGGGATGTTCCTTGTGGTCGTGTGATTAATGAATACTATCTAGTGGTTGAGGAAAAAGGATAAGATTGAAAATATGAACGATGTCCTTGACCCATGAGAAAACAAAACTTTATGATGCATCAATATCATCTAGTGATTAAGGAAAAGGGATATGATTGAAAATATAGGCGATGTCCCTGCCTTAAGAGCAAACAGGAATTTACGATACATCAATACCGTTTAGTGGTTAAAGAAAAGGGATATGATTGGAAAATGTGTGGGTAATGTCCTTGCTCCAAGAGAAAATAAGATTTTGTGATACATCAATACCATCTAGTGGTTACAAGAAAGGGATATGATTAGAAAATATGTGGGCAATGTTCCTACCTTGATCCATATGTGGTTTTTTTTCGAATGTTGCAAGGATTTGACATTCCTACCAACTTCCTTGCCAGCCGGAACAAAATGATGAACATTTTCTACGAGGTTGAGTTTTCTTCATTGTCAAAATTCTATTTACTATTGTTAGTTATCCACCCTTAATGCCTCCTAGAATGTTCGAAAGAAATTAAGATGCGAACCAAGATTTTCATAATGTTTTAACCTCATTCCAAACTAACTCAAAGAAATTAGTCTGTCATACATTTTAATCAATCTTTATTTCTTTTAATCATTAATTTATCATTTAGCAAAATGCTAGCACAGTAAAAAAGATAGTCCAACAGAGGTTGCATTTCAAGGAAAGAAAGTAGATATTGGTTTTTTTTTTTAAATGGTAAAATGCCTTATAAGAGATTTACAAGAGTAATTATAAATGTTGAAAAAAAGGTCTGAACGACTGAACTCAAGTCTTCAAAGATTTCTTTTGAACAGAGTATTTGCTTCTGCGTAAACCTATCTTTCAAAGATGTATTTGATCATATCATGCCCACGATTTGATTACTTCTTTCTTTGCTTGAGCCGCCATTTTGGGTTTTCAGCTCGAAGCCATCCTCTTATATCACCTTTAATCAAACGCCATACTCGGGTTTTCATCTGACTTTCCTTTTTTTATTTGTTTTATATAAATTTTTTTGCTTGTTTTTTTGCTTGTTTTTTTTTGTTTTTTTAAGCATAGTATTTTTTTACACTGCCTGCATTGACCGGATTTGGCAAGACATCTCTATCCATTTCGGCAAGGATGAATGCGCCTCTTAAGAATACCTTACGAACCACATAGGGTCCCTCCCAATTAGGTGCCTATTTGCCTTGTGGATCTTTCTGTATCGGGAGGATTTTCTTTAGTACTAGTTCTCCTTCATGAAATTGTCTTGTATGAATTTTCTTATCATGGGCCTTCATCATCCTTTTTTGGTACATTTGATATACTGGATTGCTTTCAATCACTTTTCTTCAATAAAGTTCAATTGTTCGTAGTGATCTTGTGCCCATTCAGCTTCTTCCAATTTGGTCTCCATTAATATTCGAAGCGATGGGATTTCAACTTCAATTGGTAGTACTGCCTTCGTGTCATACACCAACGAGTAAGGTGTTGCCACAGTTGAGGTTCGTATTGAGGTTCGATAAGCAAAGAGAGTGAACGGAAGCTTCTAGTGCCAATCTTTATAAGTCCCCACCATTTTTCCCATAATCTTTTTAATATTTTTGTTGGCAATTTTTGCGGCCCTATTCATCTTTGGACGATATGTGACTAAATTATGATGGGAGATTTTAAGCTGGGTACAAACCTCCGTCATTAATTTATTATTCAAGTTGGAGGCATTATCCATTATAATTCTTTCAAGGATGCTGAATCTACAAATGATGTTGGCTTTTAGGAATTTAATCACCACTAATCTTATGACGTTTGCAAAAGAAGCGACTTTCACCCATTTAGTGAAATAATCAATGGCCACCAAGATGAAACGATGCCGATTTGATGCTACAGGAGTAATAGGTCCAATGACATCCATACCCCATATGGAAAAAGGCCATGGCGCGATCATGACATGTAATGGTGCGGGTGGTACATGAATCTTGTCGGCATAAATTTGACACTTATGGCACTTTTGGGCATACTTGATACGGTTAATCTTCATAGTCATCCAAAAATAGCCTAATCTCATAATTTGTTTTGCCATCTTGTGTCCGTTGGCATGAATCCCATAAACCCCTTCATGTACTCCTACTATTATCTTCTTTGCTTCTGAAGCATCAACACACCTTAGCAGTGTTTGGTTGAAGCTTTTCTTATACAAGATCTCTCCATCCAAGACAAAATTCAGTGCCAGCCTTCTTAAGTTTCTCTTATCAATTTTTGAGGCATTTGGCGGATACACTGCATCCTTCAAATATTTTCTAATATCATAATACCATGGAAGACCATCTACCTCAATCTCAATGTTATGGCAGTATCCAGAGAATTCATAAATACTCATCTCAATAACTGTCACCTCATGGCCCTTGTTTATTTAGAACATTGAGGCCAAAGTGGCTAAAGCATCCGCCATTTGATTATCATCAAGGAATAGATGAATGAAGTCTACTTCTTCGAATTCTTCTAGTAATTCTAGAATTAATTTTTTATATTGCTGCAACCTTGGGTCTCTCGTTTCCTATTCTCTACGCAATTGATAAATTACCAAGGCTAAATCTCCGTAAACTTTCAATACCTGGGCCTTTCTTTCTACTGCTACTCGTAGTCCCATAATACATGCCTCATACTCTGCCACATTATTGGTACAATTAAAAATTATCTGGGCTGTAAAAGGGTAATAATCTCCTTTTGGAGATAATAAAATTGCATCGATTCCATGCCCTAATGCATTTGATGCTCATTAAGATCCATTTTCCACGTGGATCCTTCAGATGACTCTTCTTCTTCTTTAGCAGTAATATTCATTAAGTCCTCATCCGGGAATTTGAAATCCAATGGTCGTTAACTGTCAAGCGCCCGGCTTGCTAAGAATTCAGCAATGGCACTTCCTTTGATTGCCTTTCGGCTAAATGATATCATATTCGGATAATAGTTCTTTCCATCTAGCTATCCTTCTTGACAAAGATGACACTTCTAACAGATATTTAATTGGGTCTATTTTGGTGATCAGCCATGTAACATGATACAACATGTACTGTCAGAGTTTTTTCGCTATCCAGACTAGAACACAACATATCTTATTTATATGGGAATAATTTACCTCGTAATCCAAAATTTTTTTACTGAGGTAATAGATTGCCTGCTCTTTCTTTTCAGTCTTATCATGCTGCCCCAACACACAGCCCATGGATCTTTCGAATATTGACAAATACAAGATCAAAGGTCATTCTGGAACAGGCGATACCAATAACGACAGATTGAAGAGATATTGCTTAACTTTCTCGAAAGCATTTTGGCATTCACTATCCCACTCATCAGGATTTTGTCTTCGTAAAAGTCAAAAAATCGGATCACACTTATCTGTGAGTTAAGATATGAATCTAGTGATGTAATTCAATCTCCCCAAGAAACTTCTTGTTTCTTTTAGCATTTGTGGGGATGACAATTCCTGTATAGCTTTGATCTTATCCGCATCAACCTCAATTCCTCTTTCACTTACAACAAAACCCAACAATTTTCTGGACCTGGCTCCAAATGCACATTTTGCCGGGTTCAGCTTTAACTGATACTTTCTCAGCCTTTTAAACAACCTTTACAGATCCGCTATGTGACTTTCTTCTTGAGGGGACTTAGCAATCATGTCATCAATGTACATTTTAATTTCCTTATGCATCATGTCATGGAATAGGGTGACCATTACCCTTTCGTAAGTTGCTCCCACATTCTTCAACCTAAATGGCATTACTTTGTAACAAAATATTCCCCACATCATGACAAATATGGTCTTCTCCATATCCACCGGTGCCATTTTAATTTCGTTATACCCTAAAAGTCCATCCGTGAAGGAAAATAAACGGTTCTTCGCGGTATTATCAACCAGGGTGTCTATATGAGGGAAAGGAAAATTATTTTTTGGGCTTGGTTGATTGAGGTCCCGGTAATCTACACACATTCTAACTCTTCCATCTTTCTTAGGAACTGGGATAATGTTTGCAACCCACTCTGGGTATTTTGCCACCTTTAAAAATCTGGATTCAAACTGTTTTTTAACTTTCTCTTTTATCTTCAAAAGCATCTCCGGTTTCATTCTCCTTAGTTTCTGTTGAACTAGTTTGCATTCCGGCTTCAAGGGCAATTTGTGAACCACAATCTCTACATCTACTCCTAGCATGTCCTGATAAGACCACGCAAAGATATTTCAAAATTCAAGCAGCAGATTTATCAGATCTTTCCAGGCGGAAGCTTTTATGGCGGTTCTTATTCTGATCTCCCTCTTATCATTCACATTCTCCCCTAAATTAATAGTTTCAATGGGCTTTTTATAGGGTATTATGCATTCATCTTTTCGTTCAATTATTTTTGACAAATCAGGAGGCAAGATATGATCATCGACATCTTCTCTAAGATCGACCTCGTTCAAGCAAATAATTTATTCAAAATTAACCTTTAGATCTTGATCAAATTTATCTATTTCTCTATGAAGGCAAAAGCAAAGAAGAAATAGGCAAAAGAATATGGGATATGAATGGAGTATGGATGAAAAGAAAAAAAAATGAGATGTTGAGATAAGAAATCATAAAAGAAACGATACAAAAAGAAAAAAACCAAGAAATATTATACAAGAGAAGATTACATGCATTTCATTTTCACTGATGATAAATTAACATTAAAAGATTTTACAAAAAGATTTATAGATGATAGAGTTCATTTCTTAATTATTACTTTGGGATTGGCCTAGACACTATGCTTCTCTCAACACACGTCTAATTCCTTAAAACATATCCAGGAGGGCATAGGCAAAACCCACGATCCTCAGTGACCTCTTCGTCATCCCTTCCAATGGCAGTCACATGATGCTCTTCGAAGGCTTCGTTGATCACCAAAATAATGTTCTTGATTTCTTTATCTTCATATCTCGGATTGACTCCTCCATAGCAGAAAATTTCCTCCAACGAAAGATAAAGAGTTGATTTCTGGCCTGGCTGTCGGCCAACACCTAATGATGACTGTTTTTCTAGCATTCTTTTTTTGAACTTTTTCTTTTAAACTTTTTTCGGCTCAAAGCCTAATCCATAGTTGCCTTTCTTACCACTAACATTAATGGCTTGGCTAATTCCTTGTAAATGTCTCTCTAGTCCTTTTTTGGCTAATGCTTCCTTTCCCACTATTAACTTGAGTCCTACACGCGTGCTCTTTGATAGCCTTGGTTTAGGGATGACTGACCCTTCTGATATAAAGGTCGCATTGATAATTTCAAAAGACCTAAAAAAAAACACTTTTCAACTTCGGTATCTGCTTCAATATAAAGGGCTCCCGTAGAAGTCATGGCCACAATGTTTTCCTCCTCCGATAGGCTAATCAGCTTCTTATCAACTATGAATTTAACTTTTGGTGCAAGGATAATGGAACTGCCCCAGCGAGATGAGTCCATGGTCACCCTAACAAATAATTATATGCTGAAGCGATATCCATAATGTGGAACTTAATTTCAAATAGGAAAGGGCCAATTTCTAGAGTCACTGAAATAGTTCTTTGTTGTCCCTCCATGTTCCATCAAAAGCCTTGACAATTGCATGGCTTTGTTTGATTTAGCTAACATCTACAGGTAGCCGAGACAATGTACTCCATGGCATGACATTTAGAGTTGATCCATTATCGATAAGGACCTTAGGTTGTATGGTCCCTTTGCACCGAGTCATGATATAAAGGGCTTTTGCTGAAGTATTACCTCCTGGCAGAATTTCATCCTCAGTAAATGATATGAAGTTGTCAGTGACAATATTGTTTACCAGGCGGTCGAGTTTGTTGATAGTAATGTCTTGAGGGACATAGGCCTGATTTAGTACTTTCAGCAAAGCATTCTGATAAAGTTTAGAACTGAGCAATAGAGTCAGTAAAGAGATCTTTGCTGGTTGCTGCTTTAATTGCTCTACGACACTGTATTTGCTGTGCTTGATATACTTTAAGAATTTAGCTGCCTCTTTTTCTTTTACTGGTTCTTGTACTTCTACTAGGCTATCTTCGATCATTGTTACTTTTCCAGATACTTGTCCTTTTGACTTGGTCTTCACATTGGTCTTAGTGGTTTCTAGGCTATAGATGTGACCACTCTTTGTCACATGGCTCACCCTAGTTATGTCAATAGTAGCCAGTTAACTTGTAACAACCTCTGAAGTTGTTATCCCACCATCATACTTCCACGGTACTTCCTTGCTACTTTGATACGGGAATGGAGTTAGTGCTCTTATAATGAGCCTAAGAGTGATCTTAATTCTAGGCAATGTGATCTTAGGTTGATTGCTATGAATGATAAGAGGGTGACTAACCCCGTAGGGCAGCTACGGTGATCTTTCACCAGCCATGTTGACTGATTTTTCTTTCTTTAGTCTAACCTTTTCAAAGAATTTAATTTTACCATTTTCCATGATTCGCTAGATTATGGTTAAAAATTCTCTGCAAGTTTGCAAAGTGAGTCCTAATCTCTTGTGGAATTTGCAGAAGTTAGCACCGAGATCATATTGACCTCTGATACTTCCATAATCTTGACCAAAGATCCCTTCTTTAGTTAGGATTACCCATACCTCTTCCATAGAAGTTTTAACTTCTTAGGCTTTTGACTTTTTTTGTTTTCCTTTTTCAGCAATCAGAGCATTAATCCTAGGTTCAGTGTGATCTGGTAAAGGATTTGCTGCCACATTCCGTGCTGGGCCATTATCAATTCAAAAAAGACACCTCTTAAGAAGATTTTAAACCTTTTGCTTAAAAGCTGTACAGTTTTTGATCGAATGGCCTGCTACTGCATGATACTCACAGTGGAAACTTGGGTTATACCAATTGGGGTAATTTTCTTCATACAGTTTAGCAAAAATTGATGCTACTAGCCTTGCTTCTGAAAGTTTGTCACACATTTCCTTATATGAATAAGGAAGAGGATTGAAATGGGGTCTGGTTTGATTGGTTCTTTGAGGTTATGTATTATTGTTGGGTTTTGGCTAGTTTTGGAGATGTGTGTTTGGAATGGTAGCTTGTACGATTGTTGAAACAGATGCTCAAGGTGTATTGTATGGATAAGTGTTTTGGGGCACTTGTCTTGGATTTTAATAATTGGGCCGAGGTCCTGAACGGTATGGCTAGCTCACATAACCGACTAATGGTGTTTCATTTTTCTTCTTTACTGGTCCTAGCTTTTTTGCACTGGAATACTCTCTTGAGGTAAGCTTCCCGGCCTTAATGGCCAATTCAAAAATTTCTCCATAGATTACAAGATCAAAGAAATTTTTTGTTGGGTTCCCTAGTAGTTTATCATAATAGGGAGGACTTAAAGTGCCTACAAATAGCATGATGGTTTCTTTCTCGGTTAAAAGGGGTTGAACTTAAGATACCATATCCCTCTACCTTTGAGCGTACTCTTTAAAAGACTCGATGGGCTTCTTATCCATATTTTGAAGGGTTCATCTATCTGGCACCCATTCAGCCATATGCTTGTACTGTTGCAGGAATGCATTAGCTAAATTCGACCAGCATTGAATTTGACTGCGCATCAAACTGTTATACCAATTCAGCGCTGATCCAGTTAAACTTTCCTGAAAGCAGTGAATGAAGAGCTTATCATCGTGAGAACAACAGATCAACTTTCGAATGAACATGTTGATGTAAGCTTGCGAAGAAGTAGTGCCCTTATATTTTTCAAATTCAGGCATTTTAAATTTTGGTACCAATATTAGGTCAGAAACTATGCTAAGATCTTCCACATTTACGCTAGTGCAAAAATCATCTTTTTCTATGGCTTTCAACCTTCTTTCTAAAAGCTATAATTTTTCTTTCTCGATCTCTATTTCAGTTTTGGCTTTTTATCGTTGTCGTTCTACTGCTTCAACAGTATCAGGAATTGTTATCTCCTGTCGTGCAGCTCTAGTATCAACCCCTTGTGAGAGAATGTCAGGATTAATAACAATGATTAGAGGTGGTGTAACTCTAGGAGTATTTTGTTGTGTAGTTGGCATGTTTGAAATTTGAGTTTCTCGTGTAAGTGTTTGTTATGTTTTAGGTTGGACCCCCCGGATGAGCCGACAAGAGTTGGATTGATTTCGAACGGGCGCGTTGACTCTCTTGCCAATAGTAATTCCATCAATCTGGTGATTTGAGCTTGCATTTCTTCTTGCCTTTTGATCATATTCTCTTGGGATTGACGTTGGCTTTCTTCAAGCTTTTCCAATCTTGCTAACTGATCCTTCACCATTTTCTTTGCTCTGAATTTTGTATAATAACGATGAGTAAGTGGCTGTTCAGTAAGTCTCTCCTTATTAGAAATGTTTAAAACCTTAAGAAGAGAATTCCAGATTTTATTAAATTATGAATTTATTGATGAATGAATGAATGAATTTATATATGTATGATACAAATGTATGATATGAATGTATAAATGTACTTGTAGGAATGCTTGTTTTAACAACAGATTTCAGAATCATAAATTTCCATTAACTTTGAAAAAGATTACACATTGCCTATCATGTTAGGATTACATCCGAGGAATGTTTTGATCTGGTCATATTGTTGTTCTGCTTGTTCTAGAAATGTAAGTATAGCAGGACCAAATTCACCAACTAGATTTATTTGGCTTTTCAGAACACAGATTTTCTCAACCATATGTCTTGCTTGGATGATCGCTGAGTGAATTTGCTATGTAAGGTGATCAATGTAGAATTGCCGACCCAAAAAGTTAGCTTTCCATTTATTAGACTCATATTCGACCCAATACAACTTATTATCCCAAGATATGTACACTTCCTGATAAGCTTATGCCCAGGCATCAATATCACATTGTTGTTGAAGTAAAACTTGTCCCATTTCCTCGACAGTCATAGTAAGAGCTTCCCTTTCCTGGATCAACCTGGCCATTCTTTCTTGCTCTGCACCCA
>JAQSVH010017602.1:0-11406 GCA_029448705.1 Adansonia digitata | reverse complement strand
CCAAATTGGAGGTGTTTTTGGCCATTTCTCAAGGGGACAAGGTGATGTCAGCATGGTGGCCATAGGGTGGCTGTAGGTGGCAGCTTGCTGCTAATGTGATGGGCATAGGGTGGTTGGATTAAATGCTGAGATGTTCTTCTAGCAACTAGGGTGGATGATGGTGACATTGGCCAACAATTAGGGAGGAGTAGGGTGATTAAATGACATTAACCCTTTTGATCCAATTTCGACTTAAAAAAATGTTTTGATTAACTTAGAGTCTAAATTCATGATCAGATATGTGTTTTAATCTTTCATGATGCAAAGACACGAGTTAAAATCGAGTTTTGGATCAATGGTGGACGAGTTAAAATTGCCCGAACTGTGAAAATGGCCTGCATGTATCGATACATTTGGTCCAAAAACCTTGTCTGTATCGATACTATGAACATTGTATCGATACAATGATCAATGTATCGATACTATGAGCAATTGTATCGATACTATGAACCATTGTATCGATCCAAGTTGATGTGTTTCGATACACTCCTTTATAGAATGCATGTTTTGGTCCTGGCATGGTCCAGTATCGATACAAGAGATCTTGTATCGATACATAGGCTTGTGTATAAATACTATTACATGTTGTATCGATACAAATGGGGACATTTCAAATTTTTACCGCGTTGGAGGATTGTATCAATAAATGAAAACCATGTATCGATACATTCAAGTAAAATTGTGAATATTCTCATGTCTTTTGTCTCCGGATACGTTGGACTACACTATTTGATGCCATATCTTTGTATTTACCTTTGATATGATCCCTAGGCCTCCTTGACATTCTCAAAATACCTTTTTTGTCGCCCGGTGATCACTGCCCTCTTACATCCATGCCCTAGATTATTAAAAATTAGCTCGGACAAAATAAAGTGTCTACATAAGGTAAGGTGTCTATGGAATCAAAAGTAGAAAAAATTCATATTTTTGCATGCAAGTCTTGATACATGGTTTTAAGGTATTAATACAGGGCCTCCAGATCATCAAAATCCAAAAATACACTATTTGTATCAATACGAAGTCCATGTATCGATACATTGCCCAATGTATTGGTGCGTTGGCCATGGTTTTGATATAGAGTTATGTCATAGCTAAAATCACAAGCTTTGGCCAAGATGTATCAATACACAAGTAAAGTATCAATATAGATACAATCTTCAATTTAGATGCATAGTATCAATATAGATACAATATCGATACATAGTATCGATACAATCTTCAATGTATTGATACATCTAGGTAAAATCATTAT
The DNA here is from genome assembly GCA_029448705.1 of Adansonia digitata. Lineage (NCBI taxonomy): Eukaryota > Viridiplantae > Streptophyta > Magnoliopsida > Malvales > Malvaceae > Adansonia > Adansonia digitata. Next base: position 10,115 of record JAQSVH010017602.1, on the reverse strand, counting down.
TTGTATATATACAAAACTCTTTGTATCTATACATACAGGTAAATTTACCTATTTCATTCTATTTTCACCCCATTTCACCATGACATCAAAACATGAATTTGTTTATGATTTTGGCCACAAAAATCATTCAATCTTAGACACAACTTTTTAAAAGTCATATAGATTTCATTTTTTGGCTTTAATCATTAGATTATAACATTTTTGAATGGTTTATTAAAGTTGTTACAAGGGCATTTCATGTTATAATGTGGATGAATTAAGGGCAAGCTAAACCTAACTCATTATGTCAGTCATTCGTGGTTTGTTTCTACTACCAATGATGTACGTCAACTAATGAATGTTGAAAGCTTGCTCTATAGTACAATGACTTTCCCTATTATACATTCCAAATATCCTAAACACTCTAGCTTTGCTAGGTTTTTTATGGCTGAGATTAAATCCTATATAAAATACATTATGTGCTTAATAATAGGATCTCTAAACATATATTTTACATCAGCCTCCACTCTAAAAAAATGTATTCCTATAGCTCTCCTAAACCATATTTTAAAACCTTTCATTTCACACATTTCTCCTCTCCAATTACCCTTTTTTTGATACTATAACCATCAAGCTCATTCTTGGCCACCCTTTTTATTAACTCATAGCAAAGAAAAAGAAGAAAGTAAACCATAAGTGCAAGGTCTTTATTGCTCAACATTAATAACAAAGTTCTCAAGCTTTTGGGGTATATTTCCTATTCTTTGCCATTCATCTACTTGTTTTTTTTATTCATTTTCATCATTGTAGTAAGCTTTAACATGTTGACCTTGACCTTATCTTAGGATTCTTATGTATCATGTGGCCTTGGTTATGGCAGACAAGATTTTTTATGCTTGGTTGACATTTCCATAATATTCTCTTATGTTTATATGCTTGGTTCATTTTGATAGCATGTTCTAATCCTACCTTGAAATTCTAGCAAGCCTTTTTTTTCTTTTTTTAAGCATGTTCATATCATTTCCATGGCATAGTTCTTGATGTTATTCATAAAGCTTATATCTTCATGCATCTTCATGCTCATCTCTTTACATTTTGTCATCATTGTCATGTCTAAAAGTCAATTTTATCATTTGAGCATTCTTCTCACATTTATTTGCATGAATATCATATTTGGTTCATCACATGCTTGTCAAAATGCTTTTTTGATGCTTGTCAAAGGTATGTTTTCTAAAATCCCTAAGTAAAATCCATATTAACTTTTATAAATGAGGATTAAAATGTACTCAAGGTTTTTCTCTCATTGGTTTTCCAATATTAGGGAAAAATCAAGATTTCGATGTTTGGACTCAAGGTAATGAAGCTAAATGTTTTGTTTTTTAAACATAAAATGTACCTATTAATTGTCCAAAGTTACTTGTGTCTTAGTCTTTTTGCCTAGAGTATTTTTGCTAGTGACATGGTTAACAGGTTATTCCATTGTCCCAAACTACTCTAAGATTTGTGAATAAGCTTGTGAAGCCACTGTCACCAACCCCTTGTTGTCTCAAACATTCAAGAATCCTTAACCTAAGTCTAGTAATAGGAGATCTGAAAAACCAAAAATTTCCCCTCTTTCATCTGGCAACACTATAATCATGATTTGAAAAATCATTTTCAAACTTAAAAAAAATTTTCATGAATTTTTTAATATTTTTCCCCTCAAGGTCATCAAATTACCTTTCCGAAGGTAGCTCGTTTGCCTTTGGATAATTTTGTATGAGGAAATTATAATTTTTTGAATCAACACTATTTGGAACCTCTAAAATTGTCAATTTGCATTCTGTTTGGCCTATTTCAGCCCATTAGATGATTTTTCCAGATTTTTTCAAATATTTTTCCCAAAAATTTTGTGAAATTATCTTTTTTGAAAGGTATCATTTGCAATTTAACATTTCTAAATGAGTCCAAAATGATTTTTCAAGTTTATTATGCCACTTCCCCTACATATTCTGCTAGTGTCAAACTTATGCTGATTTCAAAAATTATTTCCACCTAGAAAATAATTTTCAAAGATTTTTGGGATATTTTTAATCTAATCTTCATTGAGTTTTCTTTCAAGAAATACATCATCCTACCTTAATACCTTTAGATTTGTCTAGAATAAAATCAAAAATAAGGATAGTGTGATAAAATCCCCCATTTTTGGTACTTATCAAAATTAATCAGTCTTCCAAAATGAGGATAATGGAATGCCTCGAGATGAGTTTGATCAACCTATATCAAATCTGAGAACATGTCTTAATCTCTTTTAGGTTGTACGAGCATTTTTCCAAAATTTACCATTATTCTTCATTAATTTCTTTTTCTTAAAAAATGCATTTTGTTAAAATCCATAAAAAATGTCATTTTGTCAAGAAATTATTGAACCCTTCTTAATTTAAGCCTTTCAATCTTGCTTCTCCAAAGTTTACTAAAATCTTCAATTAAAAGGATATTCTAACCTCGCTTTTCAACTTTGCTCAAAATCGAAACTTTCTCTTTCACAGACATTCCTAGCCATTTTAATAGAAACCTTTTTCCATACCCTAATCAATCATCAAGTGAAACTATTCTTTGGTGTTGTGATGAGAATCAGAAAGTATAGATTCTCGACTTATGACACAGTGATGGGGACCATAAGATGAATCACTTATCTTATTGGTCTCGTATGACCATCATGAAATGGCCAACGCTTGGAGTCACCACCGATCATTTTGGGCTAGGCATGATCAGATGCCTATTGAAACCTATGTTCTAAGTTACAAAACTCAAAACATCAATCCCATGGTCTACTAATGTAAAGATTCACCATTTGGGTTCAGAAGTTAGTTACATGCGATGAGGTACGAACCTCTTCGTGGTGCCCAAAATCAGTATCTTACTAGCTTATCTTATCTCAGTTTTGATTCTTTCGATCTTAACTTGTCACTATTTCGATATTACCCTCTTTGAATGCATGAATCTTATAGAAACGGTCCAGGTTTTGATGAAAATGATTTAATCTCATATACGCCCCGAAAAGATAGGGAATATAGAGATTTTCAATAAAAATGACCTTTAGATTTTACTTTGAAAATGGAATGTTCCACTTTAGGCACTGGAGAGATACCTATGCAGAACATTACCTTTAATTTCATTTGGAAACATTTTGAAAACATAAATGCAAATACTCATCACAAAGAAATCATGTTAGAAAGATAATAAATGAAATAACATAACATGGGTCATTCAATGCAATGATAAAGAAAATGGGTGGACTATGGGAATTTATCTCGCTATTGGCATCGATTATCTAGGAATAATTAAATCGACCATTTTCGATATGCATATGGATTTCTTGATTAAACAAGATTTGTTTGACATATTCATGGAAATCTGAGAGTAGAATTTAACTGCAATTGAAAGATAGGGTTGGAGTATCACTTCAAAAAGATGAGGTTGGAGTATCCCCGTGGATGATAAAACTTCATAATTTAGAAAATTGGTGAGCATTCGACAATTTTTGGCAAAAAGATTTACTATGAATGAGCATGATAAAGATGTAAAATATGTTTGTGCCTTGATACGAGCCAATAGGAGGTAAAAGCATGTTCTCCAATCTAATCGTGTTGACATAGAGACATTCGAATGTCTCGAGATGAAATTCGAGAAAACAACTCGATTTTGACCAAAATTGAAAACAGGAGATAGCATCGCACTATCTTGCTTTCTGAATTTATTCTAAATTGATTCGAAGGATTTAGAAGGTGGATCAGACACCATTAGAAAGGTGACTCGATGAGGGTCATCTTAAAAATGTTCCCACTACCCTAAGAAGAAACTTTCTAGGGGAATAAATTTTCAAGTTTGGATTGATAATGCTGCTGGTAGAGCATATGAGGGATAGAGAGTGCCAAAATTTGAAAAATCACCCTGGACTCATTTGGTATCAAAAAATTGCAAACAATCCTTTCTGAAAAGGGAATTTCATGAACCTTTTAGAAAAAATATTTGAAAATTTTGAAAAAATCATTTGGTGGGCCTGAACAGCCCAACCATAATAAATGTTCGGATTCTAGAGCTTCCAAATAGTTTGGACTTGAAACATCATACCTCTCTCATCCGAAATGATCCAAGGGTGAATAAGACATCATTTTAAAGAAATTTCACATGTTTTGATAGAAAAATATCAAAAAATTCATGAAAAATCATTTAGGATTTTAAAGGGATTTTTCAATTTGCAATAGTCGTGATGCTAGCAGGGAATAAGGTAAAGCAGGAGATATTTCTCATTTTTTTGTCTACGGGTCCAAACTTGAGTTATTGACATTCGAACATCTATCACTAAAGGGAAAGAGTGGCATAGTGTCACGAACTATTTGCACAGCCTGGAGTAGTTTGGGACAATGAAATAGCCCGTTGATCATACCACTCAAAGTTTTGACTCAAGAAAAAGGCACAAACATTTAAGGAATAGTTGTAAGACCATTTTGATTTCAAAATTAGAAGATTTGAGCTTGTTTAACAAGGATTCCAGATCTGGAAAAATTAATTTTCCCCAAGATATTTTGCTAGCTTTAAGGAAAATGCTAAGTCCATGCTAATCCTCATTGGTTAAGGTTAACATGCTGGGCTTGGGGGGTTTCAAAAATCAGTTTTTGATAGCCATCAAACATGCGTTTTAACAAGGAGAAGACAACAAACACACAAGGGGATGGCACATAACATGAATAGGGATGTTAATTTTACTAATGGCCTAGATAAAGAAAGTGTTATGCACTTTGACAAAAATATGTTATGGATGCTGAAAATGACAATGATTCATGCAAGTTAAGGTGTAAATGTGCTTGAAGTGTGTTAGGCTACAGATTCATGCATGGATTAATGATAACAAGATGCATGAACATGAAAAAAATGCATGAGCAAAAGATATCAAACTAATGAGGATGAAATGAGGCATTTTATACACAAAAGGGACATTAAGGCATCCAAATCCTAAACTACCACAACCAAAAGCCATAATAGTGCATGATAATCCTAAAAGGATGATGGAAACATGGAGAGCTCCCTAAAATGATGAAGATGCTAAAAAAATAGAAAGTGAAAGTGATAAAGTGAGAAGTTATACCAACAAAACTTCACTTCTTGGCCAAATTATTTAAGCAGTAGAGATGGCTTGAGTTTTTGTCTTTTTCTTATTGTTAATAAGCAAGAAAAAGAGAAAAATGATGAGGTTTTTGTTCTAGTATGGATGAGGGTGATTTTTGGAGTGTATAGTGGATGAAAGTAAGTGTTTTAGGGCTATTTTTGGGTGGTGGGTGAAGAGCTACGGGATTTTGGTTTTCTTGGTGTGTGAATGTGTTTTTAGAAGTGTAAATGAGCTGGAATCTAACCTCTAACCTCTAACCTCTTTTAGCTGAGATAGAAGTGGTTCATTTATACTAGCCTTTTAGAGCCAAATTGGAGGTGTTTTTGGCCATTTTTCAAGGGGGGACAAAGTGATGTCAGCATGGTGGCTATAGAGTGGCTGTAGGAAGCAACTTGCTGCCAATATGATGTGCATAGGGTGGCTGGATTAAATGCTGAAATACTTTTCCAGCAACTAGGGTAGTTGATGGTGATATTGGTTAACAAGCTAAAGAGTAGGGTGATCATGTGATGTTGACCCTTTTTGATCGAATTTAGACTTCAAAAAGATGTTATGATTAATTCAAAAGTCTAAATTCGTAATCTGATATGTGTTTTAATATGCAAAGAAATGAGTTAAAATCGAGTTTTGGATCAATGGTGGACGAGTAAAAAAATGCCCAGACTGTGAAAATAGCCTACATGTATCGATACATTGCATAATGTATCGATACATTTAGTCCAAAAACCTTGTGTGTATCGATACAATGATCAGTATATTGATACTATGAACCATTGTATCGATACTATGAACCACTGTATCGATACATTCCTTTACAGAATGCATGTTTTGGTTCTAGCATGGTCTAGTATCGATACATGAGGTTCTGTATCGATACAGAGGCTTATACATCTACATGTTGTATCGATACAAATGGGGAAATTTTAAATTTTTGGTGCGTTGGAGCATTGTATCGATACATTCAAGTAAAATTATAAATTTTCTCATATTTTTTATCCCTGAATACCTTGGACTATGTCATTTGATGCCATATCTTCACATTTACCTTTGATATGATCCCTAGGCCTTCTTAACAACCTCAAAATACTTTTTTGCCGAGCGACGATCATCGTCCCCTCTTACGTCCATGCTCCAGATTGTTAAAAATTAGCCCAGACAAAATAAGGTGTCTACAACTAGTCTATGGCCCATTGCTGAAGTTCTTGGTTTATTGATTGCATTAACAAAGAAATCTTCAAATACTTTACTCGAAATAACCATTAAGTTGCTGGAGCCAGTAATTCCTCCTTAATTTGGATTGATGTGTCCTTCTAAATAAAAAGTTTCTTGCAGTAGTGGCAGCATTATTAGTTCATATTCAAAATCTTGACCTTTTAGATGAGCCATTCTCTTTTAGATGAGGCATTAGGTTTGAATTATAAACCTTTCTTGTCAATTTAATGAGTAATTTTTAAGCCTTTAGAGATTTTTTTAGATATTTTCCTAGTCCTTTTTTAGCTTAAGCACCTTTACCAATGATCAATCGAAGACTCATGTGAATTCTTTTTGATAAATGAGGCTTAATGATGGGCAAACCTCTTTTGATATAGGTGTCATTAATAGACTCAAACAATTGAACAAAGGGTTCCAGTATACTCTCATTAGGCTCAATATAAAGGGCATCCATGGAAGTAGTGGCAATAATATCTTTCTTGCCGCCAATGTTTACAACATTGTTTCTTATGATAAATTTTAACTTTTGGTGTAATGAATATGGCATTACTCTCATAGAATGGATCCTAGGTCTCCTCAATAGGTAATTGTATGATGGAGAGATGGTATAACATGAAAATCCACTTCGTATGTGCATAGCCCTTTCTAAAGCGAGATAGTGATGTTCACAATGACTTTTCTACATGTTTTATCAAATGCTTGTACCGCTTTGCAGCTATGCTTAATACTAGAAACGTTAATAGAAAGTTTATTCAAGCATATCATTGGCATTACGTTCAAGGCTGATGGCAGCACGTTTCCCTTACAATAAGTAAAGCTTTATAATTATCCAAAATAATATTGCTCATCAAACGATCTAGTTGGACTATCAGAATGTCAAGTGAAACATAAGCTTAATTAAGACCTTAAGTAGAGTTTTCTATGAGCTTTGAAATTTAAGAGTAATGAAACCACAGACATCTTAGCGGATTGCTTGTTTAGCTATCCTTAATACTATATTCACTATGCTTGATGAATTTAAGAAATTCTATAGCCTTTTTCTTGCTTATTGATTCTTTGATCCTTTCTAACTGTTTTCTCACCACCTCTAGTGTTTGAATTACTAAATGAATGTTTTCTTTGTTAACTTTAGCTTTTAGTGCAGCTCTGGCATAATATCTGCCATTGCAGGTTAGATGGTTTACTCTTGTAAGGTTAACAGTAGTAGTTTGTTGGCTAGATTCCATGGTCATTACTACAATGCTTCCATAATTCCATGGCATTGCTTTGTCCATTTTATATGGGAAAGAAGATAAGAGCTGAAAAATCATTTTTAGGGCAGGTTGCATAGGTGCGATTTTGGTATTTGGCTAATTGGCAAATAAGATCAATGGCCTTCTTATTCTATTGAAGGGGATTTTCCCATCCTTTTCTGTAGCATTAATGGAAACATTTATTTCCTTCGTCAGTTCTTTATAGAAGTCGATTTCCAAATGGTCCATCATCCCTTGGACCAATCTTAAGAATTCTGTATAGTGTTGCAAGGTATGCTTTTGTCCACAATGACAACAATAGGATTTAGCAAGCTCTTCACCTTGATATTGGTTTACTAACCTGGCCTTTTTGAGAGCCTTTCATGCCCTACTTATTGGTGTTTTAACTACTTTAACATTTTTCTTAATCCAACAATGCTTCTTATCAATCATAAGATTTACCCTTGGTTTTACATGGTTCAGAACTAGATTAGCTCCAACAATTCATCTTGCCCTTTGTTTGATTTTGATCATGCCATTTTTTAGTAGGCCTTAAACTTTTCTCTTGAAAGAAGTGCAATTTTCAATGTTGTGACCTTGTGCTCTAGCATACTAATCTCAGTAGGCGGTCTTATCATACCATTTAGGATAAGTAGTTGACCTTCGAGTTATAAATATTGGGGCTACTTGTTGACCTACAAGTAAGCGAGCATAGACCTCTTTATAGGAATATGGAAGTGGATTAAAATGCTTTTTTCTCTAGGAACTTGTTGATTATTTGGTGCTTTAGTGCTGCCATAGTTGTAGGATAAAGTATTCTGAGTAGAATTTTAACTTGGGTTTGATGAAAGATTCATGGTAGGATTTAATCTAGTAAAGTATACTAGTTGTGGTATTGAGGCATATAGGTTAAACCCTGGATATGTCCTATCACAGAAATACATACGTAGTATTAAATAGGGATTTTGGATGATCTCGGAAGGATTCTTGCTAATAGTGTTCACCTATTTGTCTTTCCTTTTGATAGTAGATTTCTTCGTAGAGCTGAAGGATTCCCCTTCTAACATCTTGCTAGTTTTCATGGCATTATCAATCATTTTTATATATATCACCAAATCAATAAAATTCTTTAGAGCATTCCTCACTAATTTCTCGTAGTAAGAAGCTCACAGAGTGTTAATAAACATGACTGTCATCTCTTTTCCACTAGTAAAGGGTGAACCTGGGCTGCCTCTTCTTACCACCTTTATGCATACTGCTTAAAGGTTTTGGTAGCTTTCTTTTCCATATTCAATAAAGTGAGATGATCCAAAGCCTAATTAGATAAATGGTTATACTGATCAAGGAAAGCTTGAGCTAAATTCGCCCATGATTGAATTTTGACTGGATAAAGTTTTATATAACATCGTGCAACTACTTCGGTTATTGTCTTAAAAATAGTGTATTAATAGTTTCTCATTGTCTTCATGCCTGACCATCTTTTGGCAGTACATGGATATGTGTGGTAAGGTCAGTGGTCCTATTATATTTGTCAAAATCTAGTACTTTGAACTTAGGTGGTATAATGAAACCATGCCTAGGGATTTGGCATCCATAATTCTGAACTTATCATTCCCTACACAGCTTTAAGGCATTTCTCCAATAACTTGTACTTAGTTTTATTCTCAATAGCCTCGGTAGACTTTAAATCGATTGCTTTTTCTTGTATTATTTACTTGTCGAGTCCTAAGATAAAGGATTTGTTAGTAAAGATCCCATATTCATGCCATGGTATCCTTGAGCCAGATGTGGTCCTATTGTAGGGTTTATACAAATGAATGGTTGAGCATGTAGGATTGCTATTGTTAGAGGTGATTGCTTTTGGAATGCTTTTTCAAGAGTATTGGTGATTTCAATACCCCCATTTGGATTAACCTCTAGATTAACTGGTGCCTTACCCTTATCAATGATATTTATTTACCCTTTATCCTTTAAGGCAGCAGCAAGTAGTTTTGTTAATTCAGTAACTTGGCTTTATAGTTCATCAGTCTTACGAAGTGTTTGCTCTTGAGCTTTTTGTTCATAATATTAAGCCTCTCAATGCAAGCCTATTGATAATTCTTTATTCCTGCTGACACAGATAAGTATTGTACCAGTGTTAGGTGTTTGATTTTATGATTTGAGGATATTTACACTTTAAAATGATGCTGGATTACACTTATTAATATGATGAGTATAATGCTTGCAAAAATAAAGATGAAATCATATGCATGTGATGATATTAAATCATGCACAAATACAAGAGATAGCTGGATTTTGGCAATAGCTCTAGAATAAGTATCTTCCATTTGAACAAAGCATTAACTATAGCCGATCAAGTAATGAAATATGAAAATATGACAGACTATTACATTGTTTAATTATAAGTTCCAAAAGGTTCAATAGTCATTGTCCACTATCTCCTATAGGAGGGAAGTTTTGCCTTACTGATTTGACTAATTCGAACATGTTGTTTGTGCTGGTTAGAACCATGCAAATCTATTCAATGAGGTTCTAGAGATTTT
>JAQSVH010017591.1:0-11406 GCA_029448705.1 Adansonia digitata | reverse complement strand
AATAAATAAAATTTAAATAAAATAATACTAAATTAAGAACTACTAAATATAAATAAAATTTAAATAAAAATCTCTAAAACTTAGCTAATTTAACATGAACAATGAAACTAATTTACTTTATTTTATAGAGTTATTAAGCCCCAGACATTTGAATGTTCAAGACAGAATGGGTGAGTGACAATGGCTTCATAAGCTCATTTACACAATCCCGGAGTAATTTGGAACGAGGGAACATCCTATTAACCATGTCACAAGCTAAATGACTCTAGGCAAAAAGATCAAAGTGCAAACAACTTTAGACAACTAAAAGGGACATTTTATTTTTTTAGAAAACAAAATATTTATCCTCATTAAACTCTGAATCTAAACATGAAAAGCTTGACTTTTCTCTAAGATTGAAAAACCAATAGAAAGAAAACCTTAAGTCTTTGTTCTATTTATTGAAGTTAACATGGCCTTAATTGGGCGGGTTTTATAAAAATTGAATTTTGACATTTATTAAAGAAACATTTTACTAAACATGTAAGAAACTAAAAATAATGATAATGGCATTAACTCAACAAAGGCATGATCACACATCATCTAAAGGTATTTTGACAAACATATCATAAACTAAGACATGCTAAATACGTATCATCAAGACTCATAATAAGCAGCAAAGTTAAGATGTAATAAGCCAAGCACATTAGCAAAGATTATTAAATCATTTTGAAAAATGAGCAAAACATGAGTCTACAAGAGCATAGTGGTCGAATACTCCATGAATATCTATGTGAAATCAAGCCCTCAAAAAATTCATCCTTAACACATGACAAGAGAAACATATGGCTATAAAACTTTCATATTATCCTATCATGTCATCAGCCTATTATAAATGAAAGTATGGTCATCAAGCTTAACCTAACAAAACAATTGAAACAAAGATCATATCCTAAGTCAATTAATGTTTTCCCAAACTTTAGTTATGATTTATGTAGTGGCATGAAAAGTAAAGTAGAAACTATGGCGGCTGATTGTTGGAATTTAAGGGAGAGCTTCAGACTTTCCATGATGCAAAATTTTCTTTCCTTCCTCATTTTTTTAGCTCTCAACTTTCCTTCCTTTCTTTTTTTTTTTTCCTATTTTGCCACCTTAAAACTTTGCAGTTGATACCTCCTCTAAAACGAAGCTAAAGGTTGGCTTTTATATAAGTCTTGGTAGACTAGCAAATGCCCTAGGGAAAGACAACTTTTATTTGGTTTTTTGATGACTCACCGAGTGTACTATGTTGTACTTTCAATGCATGATTGGTTGAAATGCCATGAATTAGGGATCAAGTAACCACTTCATTGGCTAACCAAGGCAAAATTTCAATAATACACTTCCATAATTTTAATTATGCCATGGAAACTCCCACCATTCTAGCTAAATGGGCTTACAGAAAATTTATAACCCAACATAGTAGGCTTAAAAAATTAATTAAATACCACTATAAATTTCAATTAGGCTTAGCATGATTGACAACGTTTAAAAAATTGGCCCAACATAATTAAATAAAATAGGCCTTAAATAAATTAATTAAAAAAGCATGTGGGACTTATTTTATCTGATGTATGTTTTTATAGGACTTGGTCTTGAATTAAATAATTTATGACTCAATATAATTAAATAAAATAGGCCTAAATAAATTCATTAAATACGCACATAGACCTTATTTTATTTAATGTATATTTTTTATAAAGCTTGGCCTTAATTGAAAAAATTTACAACCTAATATAATTAAATAAAGTAGGTCTAAATAAATAAATTAATAAAATAAGCATATGGGACCTATTTTATCTAACATATATTTTTATAAGAGCTGGCTTTAAATTAAATGATTTATGATCTCACCTTAGCTGGAAATGATGGGTGACAGATCCATCTTACTCAAATAACTTCGATGACACCTCGAATGATAACCTTTAATGTCTTGTGTATTGACCCAGATAAAATGGAGTGTCTACAATCATTCCTCTCTATTCTCTTTGTGTTTAGTTTTTCTACTTAGCTCTAGTAAACCTTTTTGCTTCAATGCATTAGGGAATTTGAATTCCCTCTTTAAGACATTTACAGGTTGACATAGGCATACAAGGAAATGATTTCCAAGCCTAAGACCATGTGGTTTGCAAGGCTAAATCCAAACCCATGACACGCATGAAACCAAAAGGCATAAGCGACATATAGTGTCAGACTTCAAAAGTCAATAGTCACCAATTGTCAATCGAAAAATTCAAAAAACATTTAAGATCAACCAAAAAATTAATTCTCAACAACAATATCAGATTTATTTGAAGTTAATAAAAATTTTTTTTTACTATCCTAGCTATAACAACCATACAACAAAAATAAACAATACATGGCTAATTCCATATGCTCCTATAATTGACATGCTCTTAATCGACCAGGTAAAATAACAGAGTAGAACAGAGCTCTAGTAGACCCCAACTTGGTCACTTTATAACCAACCTTAAGTTTTATGGGTAATTGTTATACCCATATTATATAGGGCTAACACCGAACATGAAAACAAGGCCTAATAGGTTGATCAACCAAAAACCTCAACTATATCTTCCGAAAAGAATGGCACCTATCCATAGCTAATTTAGTCACACAAACCCTTGCAAGTAGCAGTTACCAAAATTGGCTATTAAGCAGCCTTAAGATTCTCCATGACTCCAAGTATTAAAAAAAAAAAACTGACATAAGTCGAAAGCCCCTAAGTTTAACTTTCATCATTTTCTTCCTTGTTGTGTTTGCTTTTTGCTTTTTTACCTTTACTGACTTAAACATCAAAATGCACCTGAAGCCTAAACTCCAACACCATCCATTTCCATTTCATGTGTGAGCTCCAATTTTCTTACCTTTTTTCAGTTAAGAAACCATCAACCAACTAGTACACTCATCATTAGTAACAATCTTTTTATTGTAAAAACAATAACTATATGATTAGAAAAGAACTACCCTTTCTTCTCTTTTTTAAATATTATATTCTCTTCCAAAATATTTAAAATATCACTTTTTCATGTGAGTCTACTAATTCAAGTGATAGAATAAAATCCATTTTCAAGATCTTAAGACAATTTAATAAAAGAACTACAAAATTACCATTTATAAAATTATATTAGAAATCGTAAAACAAACAATATAGCTATAAGATTATCGGTAATTTAATTTTTTAGAAAGAAATGATATCCATTTGTTAACCTAATTCTCCTTTTCATTCTTTTAACAGAATTTGTAATTTAATTATTTCAATTTTATGCCATTACTCTTTACATTTTCTTTCTTCTAATTATTTCACTTTCTTTTTCGTATATTATATAAATAATAAATTATTCAATAGTTTTTGCTAGACAATGAAGAATGGGTGTGCATAAGATTAGAATCTTAAGAAAAAAACAACTTTGGCACTCGTTAAAATCCAAAATCTTAGTGCTGTATCCCTCGAGATAGATGATAATTAGTCTCAAATTGTCAGGAAATTGAAGAGAATTGAAAAAGACCAATAGTATTCTAGTAGAGTAATAAAGTTCTCTTGGGAGAAAGACTAATAGAAACTCATAAAATAAACAAAACTCTATCTAAAATGGTCAAAGAACTCAACCATAAAAGATAATTTATTTAGAAAGTTTTCCCTTGAGTTTCGTTCTTAATTTAGGCTTTATCTATTTTGCAAAATTCAATTTTTAATAAGTCATACCAATAAATATGACATCATGTAGCTAAGATTTAAAACATATAAAACAACCATAATAAATAAGTTTATCTAATAGCTAAGAAGTTTATCTAATTCTAAACTTGAATATGGTCATATAAAGATAGTTACTCAATGAGTCCTCAAAACTATAACTTGTATTATACAAGTCCAAACATAGTATATTACACAAGCCCTGCAACTAGGTCATAGATACATAGCTTACATCCTTAATTTTTATTGATTTACTACAAAAACAAGTTGTTTCAAAATAGATTATACCTTGATTACATATGAATAACACGAAAAGCTAAACAGGGTTCTATATATCCACACGAAACACCTCCGTGAAAACTTCATAGAATACACCAACATCTTGAGCCTCAATTTGAACAAAGATGAACAATTTAATGAGCCAAAAAGCCAAGCAAGATAGATGAACAATTGAATGAACGATTGAAAAATATTGATTTTTTTTAAATAAATATTTTTCATTGTTCAGATAGATAAAAAATAGTTTTTACTATTTGGTTCCTTTTTTTGAAAAAAAATTCTTTTTTAAAATAATAATATAGAAATAACTTTTAAAATATTGAAAATATTTGTATTAAAATATTAAAAAGTAATATTTTTATATTACTATTTAAAAATAATAATATTTTAATAATAATGTTAAAAATATTATATTAATATAAAAATGTTTACAATAATAGTAATTATTATTAAAAGTAAAATATTTAAAATAGTATTTGCTTTTTTTATTTTTTGAAAGCAATTGAATAAATGAGAGGAAGGGCGAAAAGTAAGGAGCTTAGAGTAATTGAGGACAGGGAAATTTGCGGGAGTTGAGTGATGGAAAATAGTTGTAGTGGAAGGGATTCCCTTGTATAAATGGCACCACCCTTCAACCCAAAGTGGTTCGTAGATCAACGCCAAGCGAATCTTCCTCTACTAGGGGATCATAAAAGTAGTAATTCAGAAATTTCATTGGAGAGGCAATCTTACAGGCAAATTGAAGAGAGAAAAGCGATGGGCGGAGGAATGATGTTAAAATTGCTGCTATGCTTCTGGGCTGGTTCAATGTTGGTGGTCCGGGCCGAAGATCCTTACCTTTTTTTCACTTGGAATGTCACCTACGGCACCATCACTCCCTTAGGCGTTCCTCAGCAAGGCATTCTAATCAACGGTCAATTTCCCGGACCAAATATCAACTCTACCAGCAACAACAACATCGTGATCAATGTCTTCAATTACCTTGATGAGCCATTCCTTTTGACATGGTAAGTAAAACACTACGATTCATCATCAATAACCTTCTTGTGCCACCTGAATATTAAATAAAGATTTCAGAGTTAAATTATGTGACGATTAATGGAACTTGTTGCAGGAACGGCGTACAACAAAGGAAGAACTCTTGGCAGGATGGTGTGCTCGGAACCAACTGTCCTATCCCCCCTGGGAAGAATTACACTTATCACTTCCAGGTCAAGGACCAAATTGGTAGCTACATGTATTATCCAGTTACAGCTATGCATAAGGCAGCTGGGGGTTTTGGTGGCCTTCGTATCAACAGCCGTCTGCTCATTCCTGTCCCCTACGCTGATCCGGCTGATGATTACACCATCCTTGCGGGAGACTGGTTCAGCAAAGGACACACCACCCTCAAGAAAATGCTGGAAAGCGGCCGCAACCTAGGCAGATGTGATGGCGTCCACATTAATGGGAAAGCAGCTAAAGGAGATGGGAGCGATGAACCTCTCTTCACCATGGAGCCTGGAAAGACCTACAAGTACAGAATTTGCAATGCCGGAATCAAGACATCTCTCAACATTCGGTTCCAAGGCCACACCATGAAACTAGTTGAGATGGAGGGCTCTCACACAATGCAGAATGTGTACGAATCCCTTGATGTGCATGTTGGACAGTGCTATAGTGTGCTTGTAACGGCCAACCAGGAACCAAAGGATTACTATGTTGTGGCCTCTACCCGGTTTACCAGACGAAGGATTACAACCACTGGCATCATCCGCTACACAAATAGTAAGGGATCGGCATCACCTGAGTTGCCTCCAGCACCTGATACTTGGGCTTGGTCACTCAATCAATTCCGTACCTTCCGTTGGAACCTCACTGCAAGCGCTGCCAGGCCTAATCCTCAAGGCTCCTACCATTATGGTTCCATTAACATCACCCGTACCATCAAGCTGGTGAACACCGCCGGTGAAGTAGATGGCAAGCTCCGATATGCCATTAACGGAGTCTCCTATGTCGATCCACCCACTCCACTGAAACTTGCAGAATATTATAACGTTGCCGATGAGGTCTTCAAGTATGATAACATTCCTGACGACCCGCTAGCTAAGATCCCAGAAATTACTCTAGAGCCAATTGTCCTCAACTTGACACACCGAACCTTTATCGAGATCATCTTCGAGAACCATGAAAACTCCATTCAGTCTTGGCACTTGTCCGGCTATTCATTCTTTGCTGTGGCGTAAGTGTTCCCTAGTATTTAATAGTAATAATCTAGTTTTCTCAATTCATTGTTTCTTTTTCGAAAGCTTAATTAAAACTATGTATTGTGCTCATTGTTTGTAGCATCGAGACTGGAACTTGGACTCCTGAGAAGAGGAAGAACTACAATCTTCTTGACGCGGTGAGCAGGCACACCATTCAGGTGTTCCCTCAATCCTGGGCTGCTATCCTTCTTACTTTTGACAACTGCGGAATGTGGAACATCAGGTCCGAGATATGGGATAGGCACTACCTTGGGCAGCAGCTCTACGTAAGCGTTCTTTCCCCTGAACGCTCCCTCAGGGACGAGTACAACATGCCCGACAATACACTAGTTTGCGGCATCGTGGAGAACATGCCAAAGCCTCCACCATACAGCGTTTAAGGTCAATAATCATCAGTATCTATTACTTCCATCTCCGCTTCAAATACATAGGGAGCGAGAGAGGGAGAGCTAGCTTGGGATCCAGTTTTTTTTTTTTTTCCAATATATACCACATTGTACGCAATTTCCTGGGCTGATTATTTTACAGAAATGGTTATGAATAAGAAGGGTGTTCCGATCCTTCCAAAATGCTGCCATTAAATTTTTGTTCTCTTTTAATTTTTTATAAATCTATATATCATTTGTTTATTTTGTCCCCAAAATTATTGCCTTTTCCATGGATGAACCAATTTGTAAAGGGCATTCATACTATGAATTCGTATGCTAATCGTTATAAATTAATGATGGTCCATGATATTCATATCCAACTCAAGCCACTATCTGCAATTGCTAAAATTCTTAACCTAATACTACAAGGCCAAACTATTCAAGAAAAAGTTACAAATTAACATTCACCTAGCTGCTATATTTGTTTTCTTGTCCAACCATGATGTCTATAATTTTCTTTTAATAACTATAGTCTAAAACTTAATCTCTTATGCCTAATAATATTAATAACAATTAAGGGCTAAAGCTTTTATGAAGATTACATTTACCCATTTATTTTTTATCTTTAAGCTCTGATACCATGACAAGGAAAAATCCAGGCTCTGCATATCAATATAAGCATAAAAAATTTAATTAGAATTAAACTTACTTATTAAAATTAAACAAAAAAAAACCTGAAATTCATTAGGATCTTAGAAAGAGATATAAATGTGATTAGATAATAATTTTAAAACACAAATTTATTAGAAATTATACTTGCTTAGAGACTCATAACTCTAAGTATGCTGATTCATGCATGAACGAACCATGTGTTATTGCTACTATCTTTTCTTAAGGCCAAAAGTAGCATAAGTGTTCTGCTTTGTCGACATTCTACATGCCCGGCTTTTACGAACTTCGGACGATACGAAGGGTCAAAGCGCGCTCGACTTAAAAATATGATGATGTTTGACATGAAAGAGTAAAAGATTGTCGGATGAATCGCTCATCCGACTAGTCTTAGATGGCCACCACGAAGTGGCCATAAACTTGGAGTCGCCATCGATCATTTTGAGGTAGGCATGATCATATGCCTATTGAAAATAATGCCAGAGATTCCTTGTTTTGGGTTTAGGAGTTGGTTACGTGTAGGGAAGGATTAGCACCCCCACAACGCCTGAAAATCATTACCATCTAACTATATCTTACTTGACTCTTGGTTTCCTCGATTCCATTTTTATCATTATTCAAATATAATTCCTTCTAATGCATGAAATTTTGTAAAGATACGAGTCTGAGTTTTAGTGAAAATTTTATCACTTAAGCGCCTCGAAGAGGTGAGAAACATATGGATTTTTGATGAAAATGATCTCCATATAGGTTTAAAAAAAATAAAATATTTCATATTTGGCACAGAGAGATATTGACATGAGATATTGTTTTGTGATTTCGAAAAATGATTTTTAAAACATGAATGCTCGAGGTCCATACAAGAGGAGATGTAGTAGTAAGTTAGGAAAGAAAATAGTAAATAAATCCACATAAAAATAAACACATAAAATTCATAAATGAGTGGGATGATCAAAATGTATCTCGTAGTTGTCTTCAATCATTGATGAATAATCGAGACGACAATGTTGAGACTTAGCAGATTTACTAGAAATTTAAAGAGAGAAAAAAAGATTTTGATGACTCAGGAATGTCCTAGAAAAAAGTTTGAATTTTAGAAGGAATGTGGAGAGCGGGGTTGGAGTATCCCCTCAAAAAAGTGCGATTGGAGTATCCCCAAAGGTTGATGTCATATTGAGGTAAATGCAGGGTTGGAGTATCCCCTCAGCGTAGAGAGATTAGAGTATCCCCAAAAATGGATGTTTGATATTGGATTTGAGTTAAAAATGGGGTTGGAGTATCCCCTCGAAATAGTGGGGTTGGAGTATCTCTGAAAATAGAAATCTTCGACATTAAAAGGAATGGGCCATATTTTTTAAAAAAAAAATCTTTAAAAATCGAGAGCCAAAGTTTTGGCTAAAATGTTTCTCTTTTGTTTAGCCTTGGTCCAAGTCTAAAGAGCTTAGGCCATGGGAACGAGCCAAGTAGATCATGAGGTATTTGAATGCCTCAATAAGAGCATTTTGGAAATTGGGTTAGAAACAGAGGACAATGTTGCATCGTTTCTCTTTCTGAATTTATTTTGAGCTTATCCAAAGGTCCCTAAGGGTAAACCAGGTACCTTTGGAAAGGTAACTTGGTGAGGATTAATGTAAAAATATCCTAAAAATCCTAGAAAATCATTTTTTGGGCAGAATTAATTTTTGAACTTCAGCTTGTCTCAACACTGGCAGCATGTACATGGTAAAGGTATAATGGATTTTGAAAAATCATTTTGGTTTCATTCGAAATTGTTAAAATGCGAATTGGATTCATTTCAAAAAGGGAATTTCATGAACTTTATGGGAAAAAATTCAAAGGATTCAAAACTATTTTTTGTTAGGCCGAAACAGCCCGTGTAGTAAACTGCTCGTTGGATCCGAAAAACTTCAAAAAATCATAGCTATTTCATCCAAGATGATCTGAAGGTCAATGAGATATTATTGGAAAGGTAATTTGAAACCCTTCAAGGGAAAAATAGTAATACATTCTAGATAAATCATTTTTGATTTTTAAATAAATTTTCAAAACCAGACCATTATGCTACTAGAACAAAACAAGGGAAGTGTTTGGTATTTTTGGTTCTTCATTAGGTTGAGCTTAAGCCATGGATGTTCAAACATCCATAACCGAGATGAGGGGTTGACATAGGTGTTATAAGTTCATTCCACAGTCCCTGAGTAGGTTGGGATGATGGAACAACCCATTGACCATGCCATCATGATGGTGCTTGGGTAAAGACCAAGGATTCACATTTTTCACCTAAAATACTTCATTTCATTTTTTGAAAACCAGTATTCTTATAGTCCTTCTTCCATAAATCCAGAATTGAATACTTGCTTTGCCCCCAAGGTTGGAAAGCCAACTTTATAAAAATCCTAAGCTCATGTTATTCTCCATGTGTGGGAGATAACATGTGTTTAACTTAGGGAGGGTACTCTTTGAAATCGAGTTTTCTAGCATTCAAACAAACATCTCAACACAAACAAAGAGCCACAAACAGGATATAGAACATGGAGGACATGTATGCATAAAAAAAGAATGCATAAAGATAACAAATAGAGGCATTAACATACTTAGGATGAACATGCTAAAAAAAAGCATTTTTATTTCATGGAACCTATTAAGCTACTAGGAAATGTATGAGCATACTTATAACACGTTAAGATGCATGCTTTACATGAGATACAGATGTGAATATGGAAGGAACATGGCAAGGTCACATGGATAGAGGTTGTTATGTTGATGAAAATGTAAAAGGACAACATGTAGGCGCCAAGAAAAACATCAATATCCTAAACTACCACAACTAAGGCCATAAAAATGCGTGGGAGTCCTAGGGTGGCCATAAAAGCATGAAAAGGGTTTACCAAGATGATGTTAATGAGAAAATAGAAAATATAAAGATCAAGGTAGAGGGGATATACCAAAAAGCTTGAACTTCCTTTTTTTTCATAACAGTGGCTGTAGGCTCAATTTATTCCTTCTCCTTGCTATTATTTAGCAAGAAAAGGATGAAAAGAAGTAGCTTTCTAGAGGTATGGTTAATGGTAAGGCTTTTTGAAGATTAAAATGTGTGGAAAGTTGGGTTCTTGAAGGTTTTCCAGTGGTGGTTTGGGGTAGCTACGAGAATAAAGTATGGAGGCTAATGAAATAGTGTTTTTGGGGCTGAGAATGGTGTAAGGATTTGTGGGGATAGGTGAAGAGTTTTCTAGGATTACTAGAAGAGTTTTTCTTTTCTCTGAGGTGGCTGATTTTTTTCTAAGGTAGCTTCCTCTAAGATCCTCCTTGTTTTCTTGGTTCAACCCCTTCTTTTTAGAAGATAATACAAAGGGCCTCATTAATTTTTCTTCTTCAGCAGGACATATCTTCAGTTGCCATGTTCAGTTGACTTCCTTCTTATTGGTTTTGCCATGCTGATCAAGGGGTAAGAAAGGATGTGAGAGCCTACAAGCTGGGGATATGTCTGCCACCCACTTACACCTATATATTTTATGAAAATATCCTTTGTCATTAATTGTTTGGACTCCAAAAATTTGTTAGAATCTATTAATGAACTCATAGTTAAGGTTAGCAATGTTATGTGATAGTTCTTTGATGCAAAAACATGTTTAAATCGAATTTTGAATAGGTAATGCGAAAGCTGAAAGGTTGCTCAAAGTAGCCAACATGGCTTGCATGTATTGATACATATCACTCTGTATCGATACTCAAGGCAAATTTTATGCATGAGTATTGATACAGGGATACTTGTATCAATACTAAGAGCATAAATTATTTCCAGTCTCAAGACTTTGAGACTATATCGATATTCTATAGATTTGTATCGGTACTCATGTTTGTGTCTCGATACATTTCACCAAAAATCACAATTTTAGCTATTGCCAAGACTTGTATCGATACAATCATGCTAGGTATTGAAACCTTTGATGCCTCATTTTGGCATTTTTTGTTAAAGTGGTCCATAGGTATTTTAGACCTTCCCCAAAAGAACTTTGTGTCACCTGACGATCATCCCCTAGCTTTATTTCTATTTTTTGATTTTGTCACCTTTTACCTAACTCCTAAGATACCAAAAACTAGTCTGGACAAAATAATGTGTCTACATGCTTCAAAT
>JAQSVH010017560.1:0-11407 GCA_029448705.1 Adansonia digitata | reverse complement strand
GCATGTGAGAACATTTTCATAGACACTTGAATGATAATACCAAATAAAGTTCTCAAACGGGCCATGTTCAATGAACTTGTTTCCATAAAGCAAGCACCTACATGTCGTCCTAAATATTTCATATACTTCAACCCATGAAATTGGTTGTTTACTTTATAAGTAAAAAGGCATAACACATGTTATTGTTTGAGCATTGTCAATGCCTTATCTTGGCAATATAATGACTAGGAATAGTTTTAAGAACATAATTTTGATGCATAAGGATCTTATAATTGTAACTTATTAAAATTCGTTTGCAAGGCCAAATTTGTTCCGTAGGCTTCATCCAATTAGTAGTTTATAGTTATCAATCATACTACTAATATGAACGAAAACCTTGCAACATGAATCTAAGTGATAGATTTGTACTATTAAGTAATACATGCCTCATCCAAGCCAACTGGCTCTAAGGCATATACTCACATCTCCCACTTGCACTAAGACAATTGCTAATGCATCCAATGCTGAACTTTATCTATGAACAATTTTGTCTTAACCTGGACAAAGCTCTAGTACTATTGTGAAAATATGCTTTGATCATATTCAAGATAATCTTATTATGAAAGTCATTAACTATTCAAATTGCAATAAGACCCAAAATCCAATCATATGGCTTAGTTATTACTTTAATAACTATTAGAATCTTTTATTATCTTGCAAGCTAATGATCCAAATGTCACTTCTTTTGTGAGCACAAATAAAAAAGCTTATTTATGACCCTTAGGATATAAACATGCAATCCTCCCTAGTTTGGAACACTTTCTAAACAATTGCATTTTTTTAACATCATGGCTATTTATCACTAAGTTAAATTATGATCTTTAACTTTTAAAGAATAATAAATGCCTCGCACTAAATCCTACATGTGTAGATTTAAAAGGAATTGGATTCCAAAACTATTTTGAAATCATATAAGTTATAAACCATTTACTATCTTCAATACTATTGCAAGTGTACATTTAAGAATAATGAAACCAAAATATAGAATAAATTTTATTATTAATGATTTATTCAATGAGGACTAAACTAAGCACAACATCAAATGCCAAAAATCATCCTCAAGTGGAATGTGAATGCCAAAATAAACATCTAATGTTTTTGTATAAATCATGATTGTGTTCAGAAACATTAATCAACAAGGCAAGCTTTGATCAACATTAGTAAGGATGCCATTTTTTATTGTCCATCTTAACTACTCCTTCATTTAGGGCCTTGCAATATGTCATACATATTTAAGTACCAACTTCTAGGTATCATACACCAAAAGAAGTGAATTAATCTTAGTATATATCTTACGTCAAAACTTTTATAAGCTTTCTAATTTTGATCATATCAAAGTCTTCCTTGCAATCATTACCCTATTAATCTAGCTATCCATAATGTTGGCATATTCCCTTATCATTTCCTTTGTCTTTCTTCAAAATAAATCATATAGATAATGCATGCATCATGATCCATTACCCATCTCAAATGCTCAAGTCTTGCAATGCATCCTATCACATGGGGCTTGATTAGGCTATCTTTTCACACCTTATTTAGGAATAATTTCTTAGGTATGTTGAACCTTTCATTATAATTATCGTTGTAGAAGAATTCTTTAAGGTTTCAAATAAGCTTAAATAGCCACTTGTTTCTCTCAGAGTTAAGGTCTCATACTAGCCATCATCATAATGTAGCTTGATCAAGGTCATCAACATGAACTTGATAAACTATCCTTGATCCAATGGGCGATTATTGGATATGTCCTTCAAGTAGTATTAAGACAATCCTAATAATATTGGACTAGTCAACAGAGTCTGGCTCATTAAAACTTATTAGTTTCATATATGCTACTTAGTGATAGTTTATTAGTTATGTTATATTTATATCCATTATGAACCAAAATATTTCATTGTTAATAAATAGCAATTTCAATCATTAAGTAAGGTTTTACAATCTTTATTATTTTATTGAAATTATGGCCCTCAACCATTATCTAAAAAGTTAAATGTTTGAATCTTCTTAATAAATTAGGACCTCTTTCATCTCTATATGACTTTGAATGACTTAATAAACCACATAGAAACTAATTGAGTAGGTAACTTAGTTTATCAATTGCATCTCTATACAACTCCTAGATCAGTTAGGTGGTAACTCTTTACCTAAATGCATTTTATGCATTATACCTAACTGCTATCTTTAATGCTATGTAGTCAAGTTGAATGCATCCAGATAACATGACATTAGATAAGTAAAACCCATCATTCATAACTTAAGTAACTTAGGTGACAAGCTTGATCTTCAATGACTCAAAAAGTCTCCCATGGCTGAAATTTAGGTATCTTGTTATGATTGGTGAAAGGCAATTAATCATGCTTAGGCATAGACTCGATATTTTATGAGGATTTTTACTTTTTAAATTAGGTCTCATTGCTTTTTTTGTTAGCCTGATATAACTTTAATCAATTATATATCACGTATATGTAAATTTAAAAATAGATCTAACACATGAAATCTACTAGGATGATTATAGACTTTAGTTATCTAGTTTCCTTGAGCCATTAGGAAACTAGGTGGTCAAATTCCTAGGAATATTATACAAGGTCTTTGCAAGTCTTGATGATGACCTTCTTGGTCCTTTCTTCTTAGCACCATCTTCTTCACACCTTGGACTTACACAAATTCTAATCTTATCCTAATCCTAAATCGCAATTCCTATGTAATTATTACATGTCATTATAAGAAACCTTGAGTTATGTTCGAGGGAAGTTAGGTGAGAAAAGAATTTACAATCCAAAATTTTAAAAAAATATAGGGTAGGATTCATACACCCTATTTATAGAATAAATACCAAAAGAAAAATTCAACCATCTACAACCTGGCATACTAAGGTCTAGTCCATAATCATAATTATGCTAACATAATTATATTATAAGCGTGAAATTAAATAAGCGTGACTAATAGCATTTGGTGATCTAGTGTGTCATTTGCATAAACCTCTTCAAACAATTTAAGATGATTTATGAAATTATTTTTTGGTTCTTTAATTAAACATTTTTAATTAAATTTCTAACTTATAGGAAATGTCTTAAATTGGATATTACTTAACTTTTAAGTTGTTTGTCTTAATTAGGACATTATTTGACTTTTAAAAAACTTTATCTTAATTTGGCCAAACCACTTAGCATGTAATACTTCTTAAACCATTTAGGTAGTTTCCAGAACAACATTTTAAGATGTTAAAATAAGGAAATCATAAACATTTTTAAAAAATTAGTTACCAAATTTTAATTCTTTCAAGACATGTTCATTTTAGGAAATTGTTTTGTCTTAAACCAAATCTAGAAATTTGAAAACCATCCTAACTCTTAGGAACTTTCATTCCATTAGGCTAATCCTACCAGAGCTCCATTCCAAAATTTTAGAAATCAACTTCCTAAATTTAAGGAATTACATTCCCACTGGGAACTAGTTTCGTCCAGAGTAGGATTTTAACACTTAATGCCCTCAGAGAAGGTAAAAACTTTAACCACCGGATGGTAGTTGCCTACCACTTTTAGAGGCTGTAATGTGCCACCTATGGTGGCCATCGGAAGTCAAAACAATGGGTTGTTGGTTGTACCTTATGGCAGCAACAAGGATGGCAACATTTGCCTCCATGTGCTATTTTTTGTAGCAAATTATGCAACAATGATTATTGTAATTTCCAAAAACATTTTGTGCCACGAACAACCCTTAAAATTGAATATTCAGCTAAGATGCTACCCTAAAATTCTAGGAAGGCTGTGGAACTTTTCCAAACACGCATGGAGATATAGATGCATAAACACATATAGAACACTCTAAAAAATTCTTGTATTGAAGTAACATCATATCAAGCTTGTAATTGATTTTATTAAAATGTTTTTAACATAAACCAATCAAGAAACATAAAAGGGCAACAATTAAACATCAAATTCTAGAATTGAAACAACCCAGAAAACTGATTTTGAAGGCCCTAAAAATAGCTTCAAAAATCATACTTAAAACAACCCGTTTAGCCTCAAAATGACTCGAAAAGCTTTAAACATCCTAGGGCTTTAACCCACATTAATTTAAAAAATTTTAGTTAATTATTTAAATACTTTTAAACATGATTCAAGCCCAAAATTACATGCTATTCAGATTAAAAAATTAATGAAAAATAATTTTTCAGGAATTTACCAAAACGAAAAGTCACCAAATCAACACACAAATTAATCGAATTGATTATCACCAAATACCATCATGCAAGACCACATGTAATCTATGAAGCTACCATTGAAAGGAAGTCTAGGCTTATGCTTATCGAAATAGGCATAAAAAATTTAATCAAACTAAAATGCACAGCAAAAAGTAAACAGAGAAATACTCAAATTTCCTTAGAATCTTCAAGTTGAGATCTACATGAAGTCGGGTATAAATTTAAAACACAAATTTGATAGAGATTTTACCTACTCAGAGACTCATAACTTTGACTACGCCTATCCCTAGAGGATCGTTGCCATGGCCTAGTTACTTTGAAGTCTTTTGAAAGCCATAAGTAGCACAAGCATCCTGCCTCTAATAATGAGTGATCCACACAGATGGCTATTAAAACCTTTACAAAGGTCTAACAATTCTCTATAGCTAGCCAAAAGGCTTAAGAAACCTTAACCAAAAGGTAGGATGCAGTTTCTTTCTTCACACAACAAAGAACGATTCAAGGTTGCCATTTCTTCAAGAATGGGGAAATCAGAAAAACATCACTGGGAAGTGGTAATCATAGTTTCTTTCCTCTTATTACCATCTTCTACACTTTAAAGTGCTAGATACGTGTTCTCTTTTTCTTGAGATCATGAACGACTCTAGACCATCAAAAGAGAAAATGAAGCATCAGTTGTGTGGGAGCAAAATTGTGCCAACTTAGCTTAAGGATTCAAAGGTTATGACACCTTGGGTGTTTTTTATAGCCAAAAGTGTATCAACCACAAAAAAAAAAAAAACTCTTATAGATGTATATTCCTGCATTTAAAATTAGGTTAATATAAACTAATGGGTCAACCAAGCCCATTACTACCAAACCTAATGGTGGCGCCATATCTAGTGTTTTCAAAGGGATCCAAGTGAAACTCTTTTACCTAGTCCATTTAAGATTGGACCTAATCATTAATTATTTAATATCTTGGCCTAATCCAACACCAATGGGGCTGACTATTATTAAACCTAAATCATATCGTGCACAAATAGGTTTTTGCAAAACAAGGTCTATTTGACTTATTAATTACAGCTTTTGGGCAAACCCCTATTTACATGCAAGAACTTAATTGAGAATTAAATTTCTCACCTAAGTAAAATAATTTTACTTAATTTAGATATTATTAAATAGCTATCAAATAATTATTTAATTTTCTAGACATAATTATCTAACCTAAAACCAAGGTATCCCTATTAACATGGCTACCATCAGAGATGATCTTGATAAGACATTCATATTTTTACTGCCACATTAAGACATCTCTAATTAGATTTCATAAATCTAATTTATGTCTTTAATAATACTTAATTAAACTAATTTAGTAAAGTCTTCTTTATTATACCTTTTATTTTATTAAGTTATACTTAATTAAATCCAAAATTTAATCTAATAGATCTCTTATTAGCTTTTATGGCTCATTATATGGATGTTTTAGATGACTTCCAAAACAATAAGTCTCCAAATCGCTCATTCTGCCAAGTAACATTAGTTAAGGCACCTTGATCCTATGCCCATCATAAGTTTGGCAGAACAGGTTTGATCAAGGTGAGTAAATTGCTCATGTTCATATGGATAAATAATGAAAATAAAAGCAATAAACCTTAGAGGCTTTGGCTAACAAAATAGGTTATTAAGCACATGATCCGCTAATAACTTTAATCTCAAATAGGTATTGTTTTCCCTCTCACTGTACTCAGCGTTTAATGCATATGTAAATATCCATTGCATTTTGGGAAAAGCTCTAAACCTAGATCTCACTTCACTATGAGAGATTTATATATAGCAATTTTGCTTATTTTTATAAGCAAGCGTGCAACAAATTTTTATTTTTATTTTAGCACTACAAAAAGGTTACATGGCAATATCATATTATCAATCAACAAACACAATAATGAATGTCGAGGGGATTATGATTGAATACTAACTAAAATCAAAGAAAATTGAAACTTGGATAACATGCGACTAATTTGAGGCCTAGCTCTCTAGATGTGCTCAATAGAGTTACTAAAAAATTGTGGTAACAAATCAAGATATGAATGTCGATATATTAAAGTAGACAAAAAATCATGCTCACTATAGGCCTTAGCCATTGGAGTGAATCGGTCATCCGAGCTTCCTTTACTAAAATATGAGATGGTTGGGTCATGGAGTTGCCATCGATCTTTTTGAGCTAGGTGTGATCGATCACCTATTAAAACTATTCACTTAGATGTTATGAAACTCTAAAAGAATGATTTTATGAACTATATAATCTACAGATTTATAAGAAATTAGGATCAAGAGTTAGTTACATCATAAGTAAGAATCTATCCCTCTCGTGATGCCTAAAAATTCATACCAACTAGTCACAAGCATCTGAAATTGTTTTTTTATTTAAGTTATTCAAATATTCAACAATAATGTCTTTTTATTCATGAAAAACAAATATATTTCAATGGGAAAGAGAAACATATATCCTGGGACACATATCGACAGCCCATAAAAGCAACCAATGTTGGTCCAAGATTAGCTCAAATCCATAGCATGATTAAGAGTAAAAAGTTTTGTAAGAAAGGACACTTTTATAAAAGCATAATAACCCCAAAAATATTATCAAGTTAGGTATCAATCAAATTATTTCTAAACTTGAACTTCATTCAAAAGGTATTATAAAATGGGATATAAGGACTAAATTGAAAAAAATGGAACTTTGAAAACAAAGTTAAAAATTAATTTTTGTTAACTAAAGAGCCTTAAGCCACTAGTAACCTATTATTAGAAATCCATAGACTTAAAAACTCTCAAAACAACTCCTTTGGAATTAATTTCGAGACATCTGAACACCTTAAAATAGCTAATATTAAAACTCAGAGAAACCTAAAAATACTTGACAATTTTGACATTTAGGGTTTTCATATTTATTCCAAACTATTTTGACCATTAAAAACTACATTTTAAAATTCTTATGAAAGCTGGCTCAGTATAATTAACATAAAAATACTAAAAAAAATCCTAAAAACTCATTTTAGCCATCAAATGATTTTTTTAATTGGACGTTACTACATTAAACAGTATGTTTGAATAGCTTATATTGCGAATTTTTTTCTTGGTTCGTTCAAAAATTGCACTAGATGAGCCATATATGTTTGGAAAGCTTATTTAACTTATTTTAATGAAAAAATAAGAGAAAAACTAAAAAAAATAGTTATCCGTACTAAATATGGCTTGCCTTGTAGCATTATTACTAAAACTAAGCTTTTCAAATAGCTCATGTTGTAAAACTTCTTTTAAGCTCATTCGACAATGAAATTGGACATTTCAAAAGTTTGTTACATTATCGATTCAATGGGGATTATATGAAAAATACTAGCAATGACATAGACAAAAAATATTTTTTGTCAAAATTACTGTGTTGGAAAACTGAATTGAGTTAATTACAACATGTGTGCTCAAACACTTATTGCAAACTTTTTGAACCTACCTTTGGACATCTAGATATCCATTGGCCAAGTTTTAGACATTTTTCATATGTCAAAGGGACGAAAAACAAAGATCACAATAAAACTCTACCTAGAATTCAAGATATCCCAACTCAGATAGCATTAGAAAGTTATGTGAATGACTCTCTTTTATTGCTTTTTTTATACTTAGATAATCTAAGTAAATGAGAGGCACACCAATGCCACTTATTTGAATGTTATAGCCAACAACCAAATGGACACTAAAATCACATTAACCACACACAAACTACACCCAAAGGCTCCCAACAAGGCCTATCAACAATCACATTTAAAAATAACTAAGAGACATTTAGTTGAACATGCAATAATTTATTTTAACAACCAAGCAAATAGCAAGATTTAATGTTAAATTCTTTTCATGGAGAACCAAATCCATATAATTCACAATTCATATCTCCCTAAACATGTGTTCATATTGATTATTGTCAATGCTAGTCAAAAGAGTCCAATATGAATAACCAAAATATAAATCAAGCATGGAATGAAACAAGAATTCATAACATTTATTCATGATTGAATCTTTCACCAATGTTTCTAAGCTTGCCAACTCATCATATTTAAGGCCAAATTAAACATTCAATGTAGAAATCATGATAGAAACATGAGATCACAAACTTTTCATTCTTGATCTAAAAAAATTCAAAAAGGTTGAATACAATTACAAGCTTATTCAACTTATTAACATGCTTTATATTCAACTTTTCTTAAGAATTAGAAAGTAATAAATCAAGGATCCAAATCAACCAAATTGGTCATGAATATTCATGCAAGAAACCAAAATTAAAATCACTAGCATCATTGCCAACTATTCAAAGATCATTACAACTGGATTACAACATGGATCTAGCAAAGAATGTACTAAAAAATTATGTAAGTCAAACAAAGTAATTGAGATTAGGGTGAAAAAAAATACCACCTTAAGCTTCTTTCCTCAAGAAAGATGAGAGAATTTAAGAAAAAATTATAGATATTTTCTAAGCAAAATGATAAAGTGTGTAAGTATGCAAAAATCTCCTTAATGGTAGCCAAATTCATAAGCTAAATGAGGGTTAACCATCCGTACATCACCTTAACATGATATTAGAATTAATTATTAACCTATATAGTAAATTAGAGTGAAATGTGCTTAATGCCCCTTTGATTGCTAATCAAATTCCACCCTATTTATCACATGGTGAAATTCGGCCAAAGCATGGTTTATTGCTTAATCATTTATAATTTTTTCATATAATTAATCATAAAATGGTTGTCATAAAAGTGCAATTAAATGTTCCTTTCCATAGGAAAATTATTCTCTAATGATCTTTCTTCAAAAAATTTGAAAATTTATATCACGAACCTCTTTCATTAAATCTTTAAGAAATTTTGACACCTTAATTCTTAAAGTCTTTTCATGAACTTATCTCAATTACACTTTCTTGACCTAAAATCCTTATTCAATTTATTTTGGTGTAATCAATTTTGAAATCGAAGCTCTAAAACCTTTCCATATTTTTTTAAAAAAAAAACAAAATCTAGACAATATACTTGACTTTTTATAGTTGACTTTTGCTTTTTGTTTACTTTTGATTTTGACTAAAACAAGTCTTTTTTTTTCATCTAAATGACCTCAATAACCACTTTAATTATCTCAAGAGACATATACCAGCCAACTTTTATCACACTTGAATTTTTGGGATGTGGATCTCTGTTTTCCAAATCTAACATTTACTTGTAAATCGAACAATTAAACTCAAGTGCCTTATTTCATTAAACTAAGCTCATGGAATCAATGCGAAACCTCAACTAGACTTGCTATCCTTAATAACTCATCCAAAAGGGCCTGAACCTAAAAATACCAACTAATCCCTAAAACCCATAAAAAGTTAATCAAAGGGATCGAATAAAATAGGATGTCTATAGCTGCCTCTTTTTTACTATTGTTGAGAACTCAAGAATGAGACAAAGACTAATTGACACAATTTTGTCAAAGACTTAACAAGCCCTACTATAGGAAATTTTCTTTTTGGACTACAAAGAAATAAACTAACTAATTCCAAAACTTATATAAAATGCTAACTCGACTAGTTTCTTATTTACCAACAAATTAAACTTTTATTAGTGCTTAACCTCCTAAGCAGGTGCCAACCTCGTTGGTCTTTTACTTACCCAAATAAATTGGGCTTATCCTAGGGCTTAACCTCCCTAAGTAGGTTTGTAAGGTTTTTCCTAAAGCTTAGCCTCCCTAACCAAGTGTCTATAAGTCTTAACCTCCTTAACAAGCTTATGACATGGCTAGTACACTGGGCTTTTTCTATCTATGGGCTTAACCTTTCTAAGCAAGTGCCAACTTTATTAGGCTTACAACATGGCCAGCTATAGTAGGCTTTTTATGTCTATTGGGTTTAACCTCCATAAGTAGGTGTTTATATAGCTTAATCTCCCTAAGTAGGTGTAAACTTTATTAGGCTTACAACATGCCCAGCTCAATTGGACTTTTCCTATCAATGGGGCTTAACTTCCCTAAACAGGTGCCAACTTTACAACATAGCTAGCTACATGGGGCTTTTTCTATCCATAAGGCTTAACCTTCCTAAGCAAATGCCAACTTTATGGGGATTACAACATAGCCAGCTACATTGGGCTTTTTCTATCTATAAGATTTAACCTCTTAAGTAGGTTCCCAAAATGTTGGCAATGAATATAATTAATATTATTAATTACATTGATAGATCAAGAGTGAGATCTAGCAACTTATCATGACCACCCAAATGTTGAAGAGTCAATAGACATTGAAAAAACCATTCAGTAACTAGCCCTGCAGTGTAATTCAATCCTTTCACTAAATATCCCCTAAAGACCATGAGCATGGTGTAATGTCTACTTATGTATCAATCCCTATTAGTTTCTATAACATATGGTTAACTTCATGAATTTGGAGATATCATTTCTCCTAAATTCATCATGCATTGGCAAATGGCTTTATCAAATTAACCAATGCCAAGAACTTATAAGATATATCTCCAATGTTATTTGGAGTGGTGAATTCTCTCTATATCACTTATCCACCTTCATATGCTTCATGCCATATCTAAAATAACCCCACCTTTGGCATCCAACCTCATGGACATATTCATGATGATCTCTAGGTATGACTTTCCCCATACAAGATAACCTAGTATCATAAGTTAATGGACTAGCTACATGACTAGCACATGAGAACATTTTCATAGACACTTGAATGACAATACTAAAGGGAGTTCTCATATGGGCCATGTTCAGTGAACTATATTCAGAAAACAATCACCTACATGTTATCAAAAGTATCTCATATATTTCAACGCATGAGATTAGTTGCTTACTTCACAAGTAAGAAGGCATAACACATGCTAGTCTTTGAGCATCAGTAATGCCTCACCCTAGCAATACCAAGACAAGGAATAGTTTTAGGAACATGACTTTAATGCATAAAAATCTCATAATTGCAACTAATTACAATTCTTTGGCAAGGTTAAATGAGTTCCATGGGCTTTATCTAATTAGTAGTTCATGATGTCAATTATACTACTAACATGAAGGAAAACCTTGTATCATTAAACTAAGTGATTGGATTAAAGTATTAGCTTATATATGCCTCATCCAAGCCAATTGGCTC
>JAQSVH010017528.1:0-11094 GCA_029448705.1 Adansonia digitata | reverse complement strand
AAATAAAAGTGCAAGGTTAAGAAAATATACCAACAAAGTAGCAAGATCTATTTTGCTTGCTGAATCTATCAATGTAAGTGTGATTTCTTCCCTTTCTAGGCTATAAACTAGTAAGAAATGAAAGAAGATTGAAGCTAGCTAGTTATAGTATGAAGGGAGGCAATTTTGAGGTGTGTAGTTATAGGAAGCTAAGTGTTTGGGCCCTATTTCCTAAGGGAAGCTAGGGAGCTATGGGATTTTTGTTTTGTTCAGATGGAAGAGTGTTTTGCGAGGTTAAAAGTTGCTAAAAAAGAAGCCCCAAGGTGTGATCCGATTATGCCTTTTATAGGTGACATTTTTTAGCCAAAAATTGAGGCATTTTGGCCTTTTCTTCAAACCATAGTTGTGGTTGTTGGTTGCTAAAGTGATTGGGGGGAAAGTGGTCAAAATTGGTTATGAATTCAGCTAATGGAGTGGGTGGTTGGTTGCTACCAGCGGCTTGAAATCAATTAATGTGAATGTCCTTATTTGATTTAATTTTGGCCAAAATACAAAAAGATGTTGTAATCTGATTAGCAACCTGAATACTCGAGTTTGGTATGATTTTTGATGGTTTATAACACAAAAATCACATTGAATTTGAGTTTTAAGTATATTAGAGCAAAGGCTAAAAACAGTTCGAACTAGGCAAAATTGCCTTGATGTATCGATACTAAACATGAAAATTCAAAATTTTGACCACACAAGAGCCTCATGTCAATACTAATGCACTTAACATGACTTGCACATACCTTAGGCTCCTCGAATTATCTCACATACCTATGAAAATGACTCATGTAGCCTCCCCAAAAATACTTTTTCGTCAGGTGCCATTGCCCTTTTTTATTTCCTCAAGTTAGTAAATTCTGGCTTGAACAAAATGAGGTGTCTACAACTCTACACATTTTTCTACCTATATTTTTCTTTTTCCATATTTTTAGGTACCCGGATGAAAGTGACATGAATATTCATACTAAGATTTCAAATATTAATTTTATGTAACCAATTTACATCAGTGAAGTCAAGTATGAAGAAGATTCTGAAGAGATTCCTATGCCCCCGACCTATTGAGATTGATTCAGAATTAAGAAAATATATATTACCTCATAAAGAACCCATTAAACTCGTAAACCTAGGAATGGAAGAAAATTGAAAAGAGGTCAAAATTGGAACCTCTATAAACCTATCAACTTGAATCGAAC
Source organism: Adansonia digitata (assembly GCA_029448705.1). NCBI lineage: Eukaryota > Viridiplantae > Streptophyta > Magnoliopsida > Malvales > Malvaceae > Adansonia > Adansonia digitata. The sequence goes on along the minus strand of JAQSVH010017528.1, from coordinate 9,874 downwards.
TAATGAACCTCTCCCAAGAATATTGGGATGTGTTCGCCTAGTCCTACTAGGACATGCCCAGGTTAGGCACTAACATGTGGTTCTTAAACTTCCCTTCAAACCTAAGTGTAAGCCCATACAACAAAAGATTAGAAGAACGAAACTAAAGATGCTTTTGAAGATTAAAAAAGAAATAAAGAAGCAATTTGAAGCAGGATTTCTTGAAGTAGCTAAATATCCTGAATAGGTGTCCAATAGTCTCTTGATCCTTAAAAAAGTTGGCAAGGTGTGGATTTGCATAGATTATAGGGAATAAAAGATAATTTCCCTTTGCTTTGCATTGAAACCCTAATAGATTATACCACCAAAAATGCATTGTTTTCCTTCATGGCTAAATTTTCAAGTTACAATCAAATTAAAATGCCAATTGAGGATATGGAGAAAACCACTTTTGTGATAATTTGGGGCACCTCTTACTACAAGGTAATGCCCTCTAGACTAAAAAATTTTTAGATAACTTATTAAAGGGCAATGTTAGCATTGTTTAATGATCTCATGCACAAAGAAGTAGAGGTCTATGTGAATGATATGATTACTAAATCAACAAAGGAGAATGAACACGTTACCAAGTTAGGGAAACTATTCAAATAGCTTCACAAGTACTGGCTCAAGCTAAATTCTATCAAATGTATAACTGGTAAACTATTAGGTTTTTTTGTGAGCGAAAAAGGAATAAAAGTCAATCCTGACAAAGTGAAGCCATTCAAATTATACCATTACTTTGAACCTAAAAAAAAGTGAGGAGTTTTTTTGGGAAGGTTAAACTAAATAGCTCAATTTCTATCATAGATGACCAACAAATGTGATCCAATCTTTCAGCTACTTCAAAAACAAACCCCTAAAAAATGGAATGAAGAATGCCAGAAAGCCTTTTATAAAGTCAAATATTAGTTTTTGAACCCGTTAATAGTTATGCTGTCAGTGCCCGATGGACCTTTAATCTTTTATCTATCAGTTTTTGATAAGTCAATAGGTTATGTATTAGATTAAAATAACAAGTTAATTAAGAAGGAACACGATATCTACTATTTGAGCAAGAGGTCCATGGCGTATGAAAATAACTATTTAGTAGTAGAGAAATTATGATATGCTTTAGCTTAGACCGTCTGAAGGTTAAGGCAGTACATGTCATACCATTCCACATGGCTAGTTGCCAAACTCGATCCTATCAAGTATTTAACTTGTCAGGGAGCTAACTAGATGGCAAGTCTTGCTTCCTAAAGATGACATCATACATGTAAACTAGAAAACCATCAAAGGTAGTGCAATCGTAGAGTTTTTGGCAAGTCGAGCAATAGATGACTATCAACCTTTGGACTTTAAATATGTTGATAAAGGTTTAATATGCATATTCTAGGTAGAAAACACTATTGACTGTAGTTCATCTTAGAGAATGTACTTTGATATAACTTTAAAAGCATTAGGACATGGAATCAGGGCAATTCTTTTCTCACTTAATGGAAACTGCTATCCTTTCACCATAAAATTAAACTTTAATTTTACAAACAATATAGTTAAATATGAAGCCTGTGTCATAGGATTACAAGCTACCATTAAAAAGAGTATTATGACTCTATGAGTGTTTAGAGACTTTACCCTAGTCATCTACCAACTAAAAGGAGAATGGCAAACTTGTGATGCTAAACTAATTCATTACGGGAAGCTAATCTCAAAACTCAAAAAAGAATTTGATGATATCAGCTTTCAACACTTATCTTAGGAAGAAAAACAAAATAGCTAATGCCTTGGCCACCTTGTCACCAATGTTCAAAGTAAATTGAGAATCAGATGTTGCTTCCATTTAAATAAGCATTTACACAACTCTTGCACATTGTCAGAATGTCAAAAAAGATAAAGATGGCTTGTCATGGTATCATGACATCTTTTGGTACATCTACGGTTAACAATACCCTAAGTATGCCATTTAAACTAATAAAAGAACCATCTGAAGAATAACTGTGAGATTCGATTTGGATAGTGGAATTTTATACAAGAAAGGCTAGGATCAGATGCTATTCTAGTGTGTAGATGCCTCCTAATTCAAAAGCATTCTTAAAGAAGTCCAGGAAGGAATGTGCAGTACACATGCCAATGGACACCAATAGCAAAACAAGTCATGCAATCAAGCTATTATTGGTTGACTCTTGAAAAAGATTGCATTAACAATGCTTGAAAGTGCCACAAATGCTAAATCTATGAGGAAAAAAATCCATGTCCCATATTATCTTTACATATTATAACAGCTTCATGGCCTTTCTCTATGTGGATCATAGATATGATTAGACTTATCATCCTAAGGCTTCTAACAAACACCATTTCATTTTGGTTGCTATTGATTATTTCACTAAGTGGGTAAAAGTGGCTTTTTATACCAATGTCACTAAGTCTGATGTGTGCAAATTTATGAAATAGGACATCATCTATAAACATGGGCTTTCTAAACAAATCATCACAGATAATATGCATAGCTTGGAAAACAAGATGATGCAAACAATCTGTTTCTAATTTAAAATTCAGCACCATCACTCAGTGCCGTATTGTTTGAAAATGAAAGAGAAGTTGAACCAATTAACAAGAATATTAAGAAAATAGTCAAAAAGATGGCTAAAACATACAAAGATTGGCATAACAAGTTTTTTTTTTTTTGCACTACACGTGTATCCAATAGTAGCTTGAACGTCTATAGGTTCCATCTTATTGTCCCTGGTTTATGGTGTGAAGGCTATTCGACTTATCGAGGTTGAAATCCCTTCGCTTAGAGTCTTAATGGAATCATAGCTTAAAGAAGCTGAATAGGTCAAGAATCAATATGAGCAACTTAATCTAATTGAAGAAAAAGAATAAAAGCCATCTATCAAAGGCAAATGTATCAAGAACATATGATAAGAGCCCATAATGGAAAGGTCGATCCTTATTAGTTTTGGGAAATTGACCTGGTACTCAAACAAATCTTCTCAATTCATAAAGATGCTTAGAGAAAATGGTCTCTTAATTGGGAAGGGCCTTTCATGGTTAAGCACGTGTTTTTTGGAAGAGTTTTGATTTTAACTTAAATGGACAGTAGTGATTTGCCTAATCTTATTAATTTTGATTTTGTCAAGAAATACTATGCTTAAAAGGATTCTAGAATGAAAAATCAAAAGTGCATCCTATCTTTTTTCTTTTTCAAGAAAAAAAAGAGAAAGTGTCAAAGGAAGAAAACCCATTCAAGTTGAAAACCTAAAAAATAGGCGTAAGCAACCAAAATTAGCCTAAGATTTAACCTAATCTAGAACCATCCTTCCTTGACCAAAGCACCAAATTACAACCTAATCCACCAATTCTATGCTGACCTACTTTACCGAATCAATTCTTACCTATGCCCAAAAACAATGTCTACCTAACCTTGAGGCGACCATCCTACCATGGGGTGGATTAACTACTTGAGGAAAGTTTCTAAAAACACTGAGTGGAAGATTCATATCATTGGTATCAGGGGCTAAGCACCAAAAGGATCACTCTTAACTATTTTAGAACTCAAAATCTTTTGTGATCTCAGAATTTGTCATAACTTGTACCCTTTTCTTTAATACAATATCTTGATTTTTTTCAAAGTTCTTTTGTAACTCCTGCATCCTATGTTGCATCATGTTTAATGCTTAATAAATGAACATAACTAATAATAGCACATCCCAGCATTACCTTAAAAGATTGAAACTTTTTAGGAATTTTGTTTCATGTTTAAAGATCAAGAACAAACCTTGGAACCATAGTTACTTTTAACTTTAAACCTTCAAATCCTAAAAATGTGTTCAAAATCTTCTCCTTAGTAAACTTGTGCTTAAAGGTAAAGAGCAAAAATCCTTTTCTAACTACCACCCAAACAATTAAAGTTTAGATTAGACCACCTAGGTCACCAAAAACACCCCTCAGATTAGAATTGACAAGAGAAATAATCTATATTTGCTAGCAAACTTAGCTCAACAAGAAGTCCCTAAACATGAGCTACTTAAGCTCAAGATCATCCCTTCACAATTAAAGGCTATTCTTACCTTCTAAAAGTAGCCTTAACATTTAAAACCTCAGGAAATCTAGAACAAGCTTGGTGAATCCTAAAAAAAAAGATCACCTTATCAAACTTGGTGAAGAACAAATGATTGGAATGACCAAAATCAATTGCTGGACTAGTCTTTTAAAGTCATCGCTTTTGCATAACTTACGCATGCATTGGATATTCATGCATCCTTTATAGAGTAGTTAACATCTTTCAAGTACAAACTCATGTTCAAGAAAGTCAAACTAGCAAAAAAGTTCAGGTACAAATTCATGTTTTCAAAAATTCCTAAAAAGGTTTCAGGTAAAAATCCTTGACCTCATAAGCTCATAAATCAAAAAGCTATCTGGGAAAGTACCTAAATTGATATTAGTAATGGACAAAAAGCTGGACATTTTTTTCTCTTGGTTATGAATAGTTTAATGCCTCTTTTTACGCCTTTTTCTCCTAGTCCGTAAAAAGTTAGACACTTTTTTCCTTTTATTTCAGAAAAAGTTGGATTTTTTTTTCTTTTTAGTCTATAAAGCACTAGATGCCTCTTTTTCATGCTCTTTTCTCTTAGTTCATAAAAAGTTGGATGCGTTTGTTCTTTTTAGTCCACAAAGAGCATTGTCATCACATGCTCGTGGATGGATCCTTGTGGACCTATGGGTGCATATGACTTAAAATATTTTTTTGACTTAGAAATGTCTTCTTGACTGAGACTTTTCCTTCGTAATGTGATAAGATGAATCATTCATCCTATTAGTCTCAGATGAGCATCACAAAATTAGAGTTGCCATCGATCATTTTCGGCTAGGCATGATCGGATGCTTATTGAAACCGATGTCTTAAATTACGAAACTTGAAACATCGATCCCATGGTCTACATAGTATAAAGATTCATCATTTGGGTTTAAGCGTTGGTTACAAATGATAAGGCACGAACCATTTCGCAACGCTCAAAATCGATACCTTAATAGTTATGTCTTATCTCGGTTTTGATTTTTTCAATCTTAACTCATCACTATTTTGATATAACCTCTTTTTAATGCATGAATTTTATAAAACATAAGTCCAAGTTTTGATGAAAAGATTTAATCTCATACATACCCCGAAGAGATTAGGAATACAGAGATTTTTAATAAAAATGACCTCTGGATTTTACTTTAATAAATAGAATATTTCACTTTGGGCACTAGAGAGATACCTACACAGAACATCACCTTTAAAACTATGAATGCGAATAATCATCATAGAGAAATCACGTTAGAAAAGCAATGAATTAACATAACCTAAACCATTCAATGTAATGATAAAAAGAAGGGATAGACTATTGGAATTTATCTTGCAATTGACATTAATTATCTGGGAATAACCAAATCAACAATGTTCGAGATGGATCTGGGTTCCTTGATTGAATGAGGTTTTCTTGACACATTCACAAAAGCCCATGAAGGAGAAAAATTTAATTATAATTGAAAGAGAAGGTTAGAGTATCCCCTCGAAAGGATGAGGTTAGAGTATCTATGTGGATGACAAATACTTTTGACAATGGAAGATTTCTAAATCTTGACAATTTTGAAAAACGGTGTTAGAGTATCCCTTTGGAAGATTAGGGTTAGAGTATCCCTAAGGATGGAAAATAATTTTAACAAAGGAAGATTTATAAATCTTGATAAATTTGAAAAACGGGGTTAGAGTATCCCCTCAGAAGATCGAGGTTGGAGTATCCCTACAGACAACAAATAATTTTGACAAAGGAAGATTTTTAAATCTTGACAATTTTGAAAAGTGGGGTTGAAGTATCCCTTCGAAAGGTCAAGGTTAGAGTATCCCCAAAAGTGACATATCTGACATTTTTTAAAAAAGTCGAGTTTGAAAACTTAAGTTGATAAAACTTCGTGATTTAGAAAATAAGTGAGCATTTTGATGATTTTTGGCAAAAAAAAGTTATGAACAAGGTTGGTAAAGATGTAAAAATATATCATGCCTTGATAGAGTTTGTGGGAGGTCGAAGCATGTTCTTGAGTTTGATAGGGGTGATGCAGAGATATTCAAATATGTCATGACAAAATTCGAGAAAACAACTTAATTTTAACCACGACCGAGAATAGAGGATAGCATCGTACGATCCTAGTTTCTGAATTTATTCTGGATTGGTTTGAAGGCTTTAGAGGATGGACGAGATACCTTCAGAAAGGTACTTAACGAGGGTCATTCTAAAAATATTCCTAGTATCCTAAAAAATCACTTTTTGGGAAAAAAGTTTTCAAAATTGGGTCAATTATGCTACTGATAGAGTATGCAAGGAAAAGGGTGTGTCAAAATTCAAAAAATCATTCTAGACTCGTTTGGTATCAAAAAATTGCAAATAATACCTTTCTAGAAAGAGAATTTCATAAAATTTTTTGAAAAAATGTTGGACGGATTTCAAAAAATCGTTTAACGGGCCTAAAGGGCCCAACCAGAATGCATTTTGTTAACTTCAAGGATTCTAAATATTTTAGGTTTGAAAAATCATAACTTTTTCATCCAGACTGATCTGGGGGTGAAATGACTTGGTTTTAAAGATATTTTGACACACTTCTAGATAAAAATATTATAAAATTCATGAAAAATTGTTTAGGATCTTAACGTGATTTTTCAATTTGTAACAGTGATGCTGCCAATAGAGGATAAAGCAAAGCAGAGGATATTTTTTATTTTCTCTATGTTTACGGGTCCAAACTCAAGTTATCAACATTCGAACATCCATGACTGAAAGGAAAGTTAGCATGAGTATCACAAACTCATTTGCATAGCCCCAGAGTAATTTAGGATGATGAAATATCCTGTTGATCATACCGCTCAAAAAGGTTTTGACTTAAAAACAAGGCAGAACATTTAGGAAACAAGTGCAAGGCCATTTTTGTTGGAAAATCAGAAGTTTTGAGCTCATTTAATCATGATTACAAATCTAGAAAACTTCATCTTCCCCAAGATTTTTTTATTAATTTTAAGGAAAATGCTAAGTTCACGCTAGTCTTCATTGGTTGAGGTTTTGAAAATCATTTCTTTTATAGCCATTTAAACATGCACTTTGGTAAAGAGAAGACAACAAACATACAAGGGGATGGCACATAACATGAATTAGGATGCTAACTTTACCAATGGTCTAGACAAAGAAAGTGTTATGCACTTTCATAAGAAAATACTTGGACGTTGAAAATGACAATGATTCATGACAAGATGCAAGCTAATGCATACATATGCTTGAAATATGCTAGGCTAAGGATTCATACATGGATTAATCATAACAAGATGCATGGATATGGTATAAAATGCATGAACAAGAGCTATCAAAATAATGAGGATGAAGTGAGGCATTTTGCACATTCAAGAGGCATTAAGGCATCCAAATCCTAAACTACCACAACCAAAAGCCATAATTATGCATGAGAATCCTAAGAGGGTGATGGAAACATCGAGAGGTCACTAAAATGATGAAGATGCTGAAAAATAAAAAATAAAAGTGATAAAGTAAGAATACCAATAAAACTTCAATTTTTGGCCAAATAATAGGAGCAGTAGAGATGGCTCAAGTTTCCCTCTTTTCATTATTATTAATCAGCAAGAAAAAGAGAGAAATAATAAGGTTTTAGCTCTGCTATGGATGAGGGTGATTTTCAAAATGTGTAGTGGTTGAGAGTGAGTATTTTAGAGCTATTTTTGGGTACTAAGTGAAAAGCTACAGGATTTGGTTTCCTTGATGTGTGAATGTGTTTTGGAAGCTTAAAATGAGCTGGAATCTCCAAAATCTCAGCTGAGATATAAGTGGTCTATTTATACCAGCATTTTAGAACCAAATTGGAGGTGTTTTTGGTCATTTCTCAGAGGGGACAAAGTGATGTCAGCTTGATGGCTATATAGTGGCTATAGGGAGCAACTTGTTGCCAATGTGATGACCATAGGGTGGCTAGTTTAAATGCTGAAATAATTTTTTAGCAAATAGGGTGGCTATTGGTGACCTTGGCCAACAAACTAGGGAAGAGTAGGGTAATCATGTGACACTGACCTTTATGATCTAATTTAGACTTCAAAAGTGTTTTGATTAATTCAAAAGTCCAAATGCGTAATCTTATATGGGTTTTGCTTTTTTTTATGCAAAGAAACGAATTAAAATCGAGTTTTGGATAAATAGTGAATGAGTAAAAAATTCTCGAACCGTGAAAAATGGCCTGCATGTATTAGTAATACATTGCAGTATTTATCAATACATTTGGTCCAAAAACCTTAAGTGTATCGATATGATACAATAATCATTGTATTGATACTATAAACCATTGTATCAATACATGTTGATATGTATCGATACATTTCTTTAAAGAATGCATGTTTTGGTCTTGGCATAGCCTAGTATCGATACATGAGCTCCTGTATCGATACATAAGCTCATGTATCGATATATTTACATGTTGTATCAATACGAATAGGGACATTTCAAATTTTTGGATCGTTGGAGAATTCTATTGATACATGAGAACCATGTATCGATACATTCAAGCAAAATTATGAATTTTCTCATATCTTTTGTCCTTGGACACCTTAAACTATGTCTTTTGATCCCACGTCTTTTCATTTATCTTTGATATGATCCATAAGCCTTCTTGACCTCCTCAAAAATACTTTTTTGTCGGATTACACGTCGCCCGACGATCATCGCCCCCTCTCATGTCCATGCCCCAGGTGGCTAAAAAAATTAGCCCGGATAAAATAAGATGTCTACAAGCTGGATGCCTTTTTCTTATTAGTCTATAAAGAGCTGGATGTCTTTTTCTTAATAGTCTATAAAAAGCTGAATGCCTTTTTCTTTTTGTCTATAAAGAGCTAGATGCCTTTTTCCTTTTCCATATATACTGTCTATCTATAAAGAATTAGGCATCAATCGAGCCTATCTACAAAGAGTTAGCAGTAGTCATGTTTGTCTACAAAGAGCTAAGCATCAATTGAGTCTATCCATAAAAAGTTAGGTGTTAGTCGAGTTTGTCTACAAAAAGCTGGTCACCAGTAGTTTCTATCTGCAAAAAGCCAAGCACCAATAAGTTATCTGTAAAGAGTCAAGCACCAATCAAGTTTGTCCATAAAGAATTGGACACCATCGAGTCTATTTGCGAAGAGCTAGACACTAACTAAGTCTGTCTGCAAAGAGCCGAGTGCAAGTGAATTTGTTCACAAAGAGTTGGGCACTAATCGAGTTTGTTCATAAAAAGCTAAGTACTTGGATACCTATTAAGTCAAAGTCCACATTAGCTAGAACTTATCTAAGGGCTCAAACCTTAAAAAAGAATCCAAAAGCCTACTAAGGACGTTAAACCTGACAAGAAATACATTAATTAAACTTTATTTTTGAAAGAAACATCATCCTACTTTAAAAAAATGGTGTCTATCTGCTTTTGCCTTATTCTTGATACTTGGCAACAGCCATAAATGGGTAGCTGTAGACACCCTATTTTGTCTAGACCATCTAAGGCATCAAAAGCCATCATCTATGGCATTAAAGGTTGTCATCTTAGCATCCTTAAAGTTATACAAACTAGCATGGGTCAATTTCCTATCATTTTTTACCAAGGTAAGGTAACAGAGCCACAGGTACACATAAGTCATATTAGTGTATAGGTATAAGACATCTCTATCCATTTCGGCAAGGATTAATATGCCTCTTAAGAATGCCTTGTGAACCACATAAGGCCATTCCAAATTGGGTGCCCATTTGCCTCATGGATCTTTTTGTATCGGAAGGATTTTTTTCAGCACTAGTTCTCTTTTATGAAGTTATATTGG
>JAQSVH010017445.1:0-11414 GCA_029448705.1 Adansonia digitata | reverse complement strand
CCTCAAAATTTTTATATTTCTTTGGAAATCAAACAAATGTGATATTCATGTAAGAATTCTATTAGTGATAATTTGATGTGTATTAGGATTATACTAGCAAAGTCTATCTTTTTAACAAACCAAAACCTAAGCTACCAAACCATACCCTGAAAGCTTTTTTGGGCAATAATAGCAAACTACCCTATGCCCTACCAAAACCTTTGGACCATATCTCTCTTTTTCCATTCCAATACCTATAAACTAGTTCCCCAAAGGCCTTTCTCAAGGCATGCCTTAAGTCTTTCCATAATCCTCTATCCTTAGTTCTCTTTTTTGATACCTTTAAACCATACACCAAAAGCCTTTCTAGAGGTATGACTTAGGTCCCACCATGACTCCTTATTCCTAATTTTCTTTTTTTGTTTTGATACCTCTAGACCATTTACCAATTGCCTTTCCAGAGGCATGTCGTGTGGCCTACCATGATCTCTAACCCTAGTTCTTCCTTATTACTTTGATGTCCGAGAATCAAATCCCTTGTCAATGCAAAACCTCAAGGATCAAACATGAAATATTCCCTACCATTGACACCTCAGTATTACATAATGTTTCATCAATGGCAAACTAAAATAGGGGATGCCTAAGCATATGGAGTGAAAAGGAGAATAAAGGCATGTGTTTGAAGAAAAAAAGAGAAAATGACAACTGAATTTGACATCATATGATTAAGGGGTTCAAAATATCTTTAAAAGAACTTTCTCTAGGAAATGATTCTTCAATTCACATAATTGTGTTTGAGATGAAAAACGGTCATCTTTCATTATCTTTTCATGTTTTAGAAAATTTCTCCCATTATTTCCCCTTTTGAGTCTATGAAATTCATTTTGTTGAACCCTGATCAAGGACCACCTTCCATGTCAAGAGGCAAGGAGAAAACCTTTCTAAAAGATAGAGGGAAAATATCCCGCTTTAAAATTGTAAAGCTGCCTGACATCAAGGGGCAAGTATGAATGTGCCTAGTTTCCAAAAACCAAGATTCCCTCCAAAAAAAGCAAAAAAGAGAAAAAAAGGGCAAAAAGAGAAGAAAATATGCAAAAATACAAAATGAAAGAAAAACAAAAAGCAAAAACAAAATCAAGAAAAAGGGAACAAATTATCAGGAAACAAGTACATCTCAAAAGCAAATAGGATGGATGCCCTCATGAGGAGAAATGGTCTTTGTTCTAATCACCATTGTACACTAAATTTAGGGCTGTATACTCTTTCTTTCAGAACCATAAACCCTAGCCTATATTATAGTCCTTTAAAGTCCATTTCGATCAAGCATGGCCATGTGAAATGGATCTACCCATTCTTCGAGAAACTATTTTTTTAACAAATTTCAAGCTTTCTTAATAAGCATGATGATGTAATCAACCAAAAAAATATAAAATGGAAAGATTAAAGCTCTAGAGTGACATATAGTCTAAAGCAAAATAGAGAATATTTAGTGCCACTCATGGGGTTATCAAGATTTTGACAAGGAAACCATCATTCCAAACAAATCTAAAGACACTTAAAAATCACCGAACATTTTAAATTGGCATCCTTAGAGGGACCAAATTTTTTGAACTAAATCCTAACCTTTTTTCAACCTTACAACCCTGAACCTATCATGGCCAATCCCGATGCTGGTTGAAGCATTAATGGTAAGAGGCTTAAAGGAATCCTAAATTTGTGTGGTTTTCAAAGAATTCATGTTTTCTAAGGACTAGTCCATTCATGAGCCTAGAAGAACAATGAATCCATTTTAACAGCTTGAAACTTTTTTGAACTGGTCAAAACCTTCTTCAGTTCCTTCCTTCTAACTAAAAAGCCAAATTGCCATCTTCTAACCTTAGACCATCAATCTTTAAAGACTTGAACATCATGGTAACCAAAAAGTTTTCATCAAATGAACATTCTAAATAAAGTAAGACAAAAGCTTTTCTAATCATGGGGCAAAGCATGAGATAAGAATGCCTCTTAATTTGAAAAAAAAATCATCAAGAAAAAGCCAGATTTAGAAAGAAGAAACCATCCATAGTCTTGATCTCTGTACCCTTTATGGACACGAATGACATTAACTACCCAATCATCACTGACATGCATCTTTCGCTTAGGCATTTGAGTATTATTCATTAAGATACACTTCACTTCAAGTGTAATTACTTTATCATCTATTATAGCATTTGCATGATGCATGGTCTTAGTGTTTGTATTCATGGGTATCTATACCTTTATGCATCCGCAATTACATGCATCTTCAACTATATGGATCCACGATCACAATCATTCATATTTAGCAGTGTACATCTATACTAACAAATATTTGCACTTACCTGCAGCCATGCTCGTGAGCATCATTACTTACATGCCTTCTCATTCATGAGCATATGCACTTATAGGCATTCTCATTTACTCACTCACCTACATGTGCACTCATGTGCATTATTATTCTCTGTATTTGCACTCATGTGCATTCACTTACATGCATTTGCACTCACATGCATTCTCATTCACATCAATTTATATTCTCGAGCGACGGTACTCATATGCATTCTCACTTTTTCATTTGCATTTTTATTCATGGGTATTTGCACTCATATGCATTCTTATTTATTTTTCTTGCACTTAATGCATTCATGTTAACATGCATTCGTGTTCTTGTACATTTGCACTTATGAACATCCATACCATGTCACCTTACATGCATCATTTTAGGCATATGAGGTTTTAACTAAAAGCATAGGCATCATTATCAATTTACCCATAACATCACATTTTTGCTATGGCATCACATCATAGCATGCATCAATATTCTTCTCTTGAAAACATGATAAAAAATTTCCCTTTATAAACCTCAGCCAAAAGGCAAAACCAAATCAACGACCCTTGATCTATGCCTTTAAACCATATTCTTGTCAGTTAGTGTAGACCATCAGAAGCATCTTTTTAGGCATGTCGAGAACCAGCTTGCCAAGTCTGTTAACTTGCTAATACGAGTTGATCAAACTCAAAAACTTTCCTACACATCATAAGTCACTTTAACTTTTAAAAATGACCTCAACCATTTGAAAAAACTTCTAAACATTGAGAGTCAAGTTGGCAAACCTTACAACATAAGATAACTATTATAAGTTAAAGATGGATGGCGATTTAAAATTCCAAGCCAAGGGCTGGATTAAGTTTTTTTTTTAAATCATCACATTTGCATTGCTTAAACATGCATTTACATTTTCATGCATCATTCATGTATCAATTAACATCTTTCAGTTACGAACTCCTACGCACAAAAATCAAACCAGTTAAAGACCTTAGCTACATATTCTTATTTTTGAAATGAACCCCAAAAGGTTCCATGTAAGATACCTAAACTCATATTTTTTAGTTTATAAAGAGCTGAATAATTCTTCTTTTTTTACTTCGAAAAGAGTTGGACACATTTTTTCTTCCCTTTTAGTCCTTAAAGAGTAGAACGCCTTTTTCCTTTTAGTCCTTAAAGAGTAAGACATTTTTTCCCTTTTAGTCCCCAAAAAGCAAGATGCCTTTTCCTTTTAGTCCTCAAAAAGCAGGACACCTTTAGTTCTCAAAGAATAAGATGCATTTTTCCTTTCAGTCCTCAAAAAGCAGGACACATTTTTTTTAGTCTTCAAAGAGTAGAAAACGTTTTTCTTTTTATTTTTCAAAGAGTAGGACACCTTTTTTCCTTTTTAGTCCATAAAGTATGACACATTTTTCTTTTTTAGTCCTTAAAGAGTAAGGCACCTTTCTCTTTTTAGTTCTTAAAGAGCAGGACCTTTGTTCTTTTTAGTCCTCAAAGAGCAAGATACTTTTTTCCTTTTTGGTCCTCAAAAAGCAAGATGCCTACCAACCTCAATCCTCAAAAAGCAGGATGTCTACCTATCTTAGTTCTTAAAAAGTAAGATGCTTATCTACCTCAATCCTCAAAGGGCAAGACACTTACCTATGTCGGTACTCAAATAATAGAATGCCTACCTACCTCAATCCTCAAAGACTAGGGCACCTACTTACCTTAATCCTCAAATAGCAAGATGCCTACATACCTTAGTCCTCAAAGAGTAGGACACTTACTTATCTTAGTCCATAAAAAGCTAGACATATAACTACCTCAGTCCACAAAAAGCTAGATGCCTATCAAGTTAAATCCTATACTAAGTTGGCGCCTGTCTGACCTAGGAAAATACAAACCTAGTAGGAAGGGTCAAACCCTATTAAACGCATTTAAATTTTCTTATCAGTCAGTAAATGTACTCTACCTACCTTAATGTAGTATTAACGAAATATCTATTTTCCTGTAAGCACTCATAAAGCAATGCTATATCCTAAACAAAATAGTGTTTATTTTTCTTTGGCCTATTCTTGATACTCAGCAATATCCAAAGAGGGGCAGCTATAAACACTTTAGTTTATCTAGGCCAGCATTTAAAGCATTAAAAGCCATCATCGAGGCACCATCAAGGTTATCCATACAAGCTCGTGTCCAATCCCCATAATTCTTAGTTAAGGTAAAGTCGTAAATTATTTAATTTAAGACCAAGCCTCATAAGGAATATATATTAGATAAAATAGAGCTCACGTGCATATTTAATTTTTTTTATTTAGGCCTATTTTATTTAATTATATTAGGTCATAAATTATTTAATTTAAGACCAAGCCTTAAAAAATATATATTAAATAAAATAGGGCCCATGTGCATATTTAATTATTTTATTTAAGCCTTTTTAAATTGTATCAGGTCATCATTTAAAATATTTTAAATTCTTGATAGGCCTTATTAAAATTATTTTAATTCAATATATCAATTATTTGAATTAATTTTAGGCTTTTTGGGTTGGGTTAACAATTTTTTTAAGGACCTAATTAGCTTGATGGTGGGGTATTTCATGGCAAATAATTTGATATGCAAGGGACATTTTGGAACTTTGGTGGTTAGTTGGTACTCAAGTATTAATACTTAGACCAATTAAAATTTAAAAACACATCCATGTGCACCATGACTCATCATTTTTGTGAGACAATATACTAAGTTAACCTTTCACCCTAGGTTTTTTAGCCTTAGCCTAGCACCAACATTTGTTGCTTTGCGTGAAAGAAAATAGTGCCCCATCCAAAAAGAAACATCAGCTGCTAGCCCATAGAAAATTCAAAAAAAAAAAGTTAACCATTTCAAAAGAAAAAAAATTCCATATGCCATTCATGTTCAACCATTAAATTGATTTCACTTGAACGTTTTTTAAGAAACTTTATTCTTCCCATTTTACATAGCCCCACATTCACCTACACGCCACATTGAAAATAAAAGCAATATCATATTGCATTTCTGGAGCAAATAAAGAAAGCTTGGTAAAGCTTGGCAGCTAGAAAGAAAGAAAAAATGTGTGATTGGGTACTTTCTCCATGTCCATGCTAGATATGTTACTACATATTCTTTAGCACATTCCGATGTTACTCATTCCATTCTTAGCATTTTAAGCATGATTTATTTATTTAACTGTCACATATTGAATACTTAAGCATGCCTTGATTGATTAATGTCTTGATTGTTTGTTAAGTTCATAACATGTTTGTGATAATGCTTGTTTGATGTGGGCTGAAATATAATTTTGAAAACTAACCCCAAGTTAAGTCTAACTAATCTCAATTAATATGGCTTATCATGGATTTAATGGTTTTAATAAATTGGTTCTCAATCTTGGGCATCTATCAAGTATAAATGTTGGGGATCATGCCTAATTAGGCCAAATAAATTCTATTTTTAATAAAAAAGTTAAAATTGTTTTCAAGTGTTTAATTTAAGCTTCATTTTGAGCCTACCATGACTTTTGGCATTAATAGCGGACAATTCAGCAGCTTACTCTATAGATTAGTCTATTACTTCACTACCAAGTACCTCAATGATGGATATTCGCATGTCTAACATATTAGCATGTGAGTATGAAATCCTTAACCTGAAAAAACCTTTGTTTTGGTACCAACAGAACCCAAATTGAAAAATTATTTTCAGACTCCAAATGATTCTACTAGAATTTTTAGCATTTTTCTTTGAAAAGATTCAAATTGACTTTACAATGATATCTCATTTGTCCCTAGAACATTTTGGATGTGAAAGTTATGATTTTTCAAACCCCTCCTATTTGAAACACTTGGAATTAGTGATTCATATTGCGTTCAAGCAATTCTAACTAGTTAAATGATTTTTTTGAATTTTTTAAATATTTTCCCAAAAATTTTATAAAATAACCTTTTTGAAAAGTATTGTTTACAATTTAATGATTCTGAAGGAGTTCTTGTTGATTTTTCAAATTTCACTACTCTATTTTCCCTGCATTTGTTGTCAATGTTGACTCAAACTCAGATTCAAAAATTAATTCCACCTAGAAACTGATTTTCTAGGATTTTTTACATTAATCCTTATCGTATTATCTTTCCAAAGGTATCTTGTTTGCCATTAGGAACCGTTAGACTAAATCAAAATAAATTTGGGAATGTGGATAGTGTGATCCTCTACTTTGTTTTTGCCAAGCTTTGAAAAATTGCTTGAATATTCTTAAACCAATATTTGAATGACTCAAAATATATTCAATGATTTTCGCCATGGCTCGAATCAAAACTTAAAATTGTTTTCAAAATTAATTTTCATTCTCGATTTAAAATATTTTTCATTTTAAAAATTAGTTTCATAAAAAATCTCAAAATTTTTGATTCTAAAAAATCAATCAACTTATTTCTTTCCAAGGGGATACTCTAACCCTACTTTTTTCAAGTAGATACTCCAACCCTACATTTTCAAAAGTTCTTTCTAATCTTATTTTTTTAGGGGATATTCCTACCTTGTTTTCTCTGAGGGGATACTCTAACCTTGCTTTCCTTAAATATATCAAAAATCAATGTTTTCTTTCCTCCGGTTTTCCCTAGACCTTTTATCAACCTTTTTTTGCCTAAAATGGCCAATGAATCCAAACATGTCTTAAATTTGTCAATTCAGTTATTCCTAAATAACTGAAGTCAATTATGAGATACATTCTAACCATCCCTCATCTCTGTTTCCATTTATTTATCTTTAATGCAAGTTTTATTTTATTTCTTTATGTCCTACTAACTTGTTTCTCATTTTAATGGTGACTTACATTCATGTTTTGAAAAATTCAAATTTTATTAAACCCGAGGCAATGTTCTATATTAGCATCCTTTTAGTGCTTGACTTATAGTAGACTCTTCTAAATCAATTTGGTTCTTATTTTACTGAATTCCTTATGTTTCTCTTCCCTCCTAGGTTGCATAAAGGAATATTAATAAAACTTTTATCTTAAAAACTTTGATCTAATATAGTTAAAAATTTGCATTCATAATAAAGGGATTACACAAAAATAATGATTGCATGCAAAACCTAGGAAAATCGAGATTTCAATAATTTATGTCTAGATGGTACCAATTTTGGGCATCGTGAGGTTGCTAATCCTTTCTCCACATGTAATCGACTCCTAAACCCACAAAGATGAACTCTAGTATATGTAGTTCATAAAATCAATGGTTCGAGTTTCATAACTTGGAACAATCAGTTTTAATATATATCCGATCATACCTAACCTGAAATGGTTGATGGTGACTCCAAGTTATAGCCATTTTGTAATGGACATCCAAGACCTATTGGATAAGCGATTTGTTTGACGGTCTTCCTTCAACTTTCACCCTATTACGCCTAATTCAAATCTTGATCAAAGGATGATCCAAAGGCGAGCCCTACCTCCCATTCATTTTTCTAAATCATAGCATGCAGTGCATATGTATGCCAAAGGCACGTCGTGACACAATTTTGAATAAGTCTTAAATGATATTTCAAAATATGCTGTGTCGCTTCCCCTTTATATTTTGCCATGTCAAACTTGTTCCAACTTCAAAAATTATTTCCACTCGAAGAATAATTTTTTGAGATTTTTGTAATATTTTTAATTTAATCATTATTGAGTTATCTTTTGAACAATACCTTACCCATCCCCTGGAACCTGCTGATTAGCTAAAATAAAATCGAAAAGAGGACATACACAATGTTGTCCTCTATTTTAGCATTTACTAAAATTAATTGATCTTCCAAAATTCTCTCTCAAAGTCATTGAAATGCCTCAAGATGAGTTTGATTAACCTATATCAAGTCTAAGAACATATATTAGCCTTTTTTAGGCTAGGATCAAGGCACGATCATTTTTTGAACTTTACTTTTTGAACTTTGCCATTACTTTTTCTTAAAAATGAACTTAGTCAAAATCCGTCAAAAATCTCATATTGTCAAGAAATTATTGAACCTTAGTCAATTTAAGCCTTTCGATCTCGTCAAGAAAATCTTTAATTAGGGGGATACTCCAATCCTATTTTTGAGGGATATTCTAACCTCGCTTTTTTACTTCACTCAATATCTAAAGTTTTTCTTTCCAAAAAAAATCCCTAGGCCTTTTAATCAAAACTTCCTTTTTTTTTCACACATCAAATGGCCATCGAGCCCAAATGCATCTAAAAAATTGTTAACTTAGTTATTTTGAGATAACCAATGACAATTACAAGATACATTTTGATCATTCTTCCTCTTTCCTTTTTGGTATGGTTTATTTTATGCGATATTATCTCATCATTTTGTCTTACTAACACATTTTTTCTTTATGATATTTGCTTTGTATTTAAATTTTCAAATTGTTTTCAAAAATCATGAAGGCAATGTTTTATGCTAGTATCTCTCTAGTGCTTGACACAAAATATTAGAGATCATTTTTTTTAGTAAAAAATCTTTATGTTCCCCATCACTTTGAGGTGCATAGAAGATTTAAATTTTCTTTGTAACCCGGGCTTACTTATTTATACAAAATTTAGTTATAAGAAGAGGATTATACCAAAGTAATGACATTTCACAACCAAAAAGACCTTAACTAAGTTAAAACTTGGCTAAAAGTTATTGATTTCAGCATTGTAAGGATGTTGATACTTCCCATTGCGTAACTAACTCCTAAATTTAACATCGAATCTTTGGACCATGCAAACCGTGAAATCGATGCTTTTAGTTTTGTAACACAAATATTGGTTTCGATAGGCATCCAATCACACCTATCCCAAATGATCTATTCCAACTCCAAGTGTTGGCCACTTTGTGGTGGCCATCTAAGACCGATTGGATGAGTGATTCACCCAACGATCACACTTCATGATCACAAGCCTAGAATCTATATTTTTTCACTCCAATCACAACAAAAAGGAAGAGTCTTAGTTATATAGGACACTTCTCATCGAGAAAAATTATTTTTAAGTCACGTGAGCTTTCTCTCGCAAAGAAGGCAAGGCATGTTGCCAATAAGCTTACTTGAGGAAAAAAGGTTTCCTAAGAGTAATTAGCATAAGGTATAATTCTAAGTAGTTTGGATTGTTTAAAGCCTTTTCAACAAATATTGCCGCTTTTTTCAACCGAGAAAGAATAATGTAGAAATATTAAAACATAAAACTTATAGTTCAATTAAATTACTGTTTAGGGTAAAATTTATATTTTCCTTCAAGAATTCTAGTTCAATCAGATTACTGTCTAAGAAAAGTTTTGTTTCTCCTAGATTACTATTTTAGGATAAAGTTTTATGTTTAAGAATTCTATTATGACTTAGGATAATTTTTTTCTTTTAAAAGTAGGTAATTATAACTTTAGGGTAATTACTATGCTTTAAAAATTACCCAGTAAGAGTTGACGTTTAAGTAATATATTCTTTTTATTTTGATATTCAATCAAAGATGTTTCTTTTAGAACCCTAATTTATCTTTTGTGTCTAACTTCAATTCATTTTTTACTTTTTTCTATTCTTTACTGTTCCTTTTATTTTTACCCTGTATCAACCAACACGTTTCTAACATATAGACTACATAAAAAACATGCTTGTATGGCAATTATAAACAAACTTGGATGCAAGAACTACACATTTAAAACATATAAAACTATATAAATGAAGTGGAAATCACCTCCACTTTATATCAATTCAATGCCTCCATGGAGAAACTACTGCCTCTTAATTTTTTTTGGAATGCGTTCGTACCTTTTAGTAAGGTAAAGAAGACATGTCTCCCTAGAAAAATGGGTATAAAAAAATACTACTTGTTTATAGTCTATTTTTCAATGTCTAAATAATACCCATCATATTATAGTAAAGTCATTGTTTCTTATTGTATGAATACTTTTTGCATTTATATTGTTGATATTTTAACCTGAAAATAAAGTTTTACCTAAAATACATTAATTTTTATATGCTTATCATCAGACTTTGACTTGCTTGGTTACTAGTCTAAGTAGGCACACTATTTTCATGTGTATGCATTTACATAGTAATTCCTTTTCTACCTATCCAACCAATTAGCACTTTTTATTACTTATCTTGCCTTATTCTATACACGTTTTTAATGCAATTGAGTAATTTTTTCCTTGATAGGATCTTCAACTTTACGTTAATAATTCGCTTGTGTTACTTTCTATGGCTTTTCTCAAGGCTTTTGGGATTAGTGTTGAACTAATGCCAAAAGGCTATGAAAGAGAAAGCCAACAAAAGATCAAACCCTAGAAGGCCATAATGGACTCAAAGTCAAATGTAGGTAAGTGAATGCTCTATTTTATTCAATTTCTTAAGAAATGTATTGTAGGGTGAAGTATATGCTTTTTAATTCAATTACAAATTTTTTTGTTTTCTATATTATTGATTGTTAATTTTTGCAAAGTTGCATAATAAAAATATATAGTTGATGAATAAAGCAAGAATGTTATGGATAGCACGTGATCTAGTCATCATCTTTTAGATGTATTTGAAAGTTGGAGTACAGATACATCTCTAAGATATAGAGCATGATAAAGGGGGTTACAATTCCAATGAAGGGTGAAATGTCTCACAACATGGATGCTCAGCAACAAGATCCTCCCTGAATAAATGCTAAAGCATATTGGTGGCTTGCAAACTTGATGAAACAAAAATCACTTATGAATGAGATTATTTCTTTTAATTCTCAATGGACGAATTTGTTTGGCTAAATCATTCCTTCTATAGAGGAATTATGTTTGGGTTTTGTTAACAAAGTAGAGTTGCATAGGATGGGCTAATAAAAACAAAGGTCCGATAAGCAATAAAAGTTAGTGTTTAGATTCGTTGTTTGTTTTAAAAAAAATTCATCAAATAGGATCAAAACCAAGCTTGAAAATCTTATCCAAAGCCCAGTTTATGAATAGATCTATTAATAATTTTCTTCAAAATACATTTTACAGTAATTGTATTAGGCAATGCATTATCTTATTAACTGACAACTACTTTATTTAATACAAAAATATTATTTTAAATAATATATTAGTTACACTTATTAACAAAATTTAAGAATAATTTGGTCCTATT
>JAQSVH010017434.1:0-11414 GCA_029448705.1 Adansonia digitata | reverse complement strand
GCCTTGTTGACAACTCTCAAATTAGAGATAAAATATCTCAACTTTATTGCCTGTGATATTACTTTATAACATAATTCATTTGGCAGCTTTTATAGTACAAGGCCAGAATTACTTTAATATCTGCCAAGCATTTCTACTATAAACCTTATGTCAAGTCTCATATAAACCTGATCATATATAAGGCTCATAATACTATATGCATATTTAATGCCTTTCATATGTTCTTTTTCCAAATTATTTGGAGATATTGGCTCAAATTGAAACATTTCCTTCATAATTTGTAACTTATAGGTGAATAGCTTTGCATCCTAATTCTTCCTAAAACTATCTTGATATAGGTTTCCTGAGATAAACTTAATATCTTTTCAGATCTGTCTCTATGAATCTTTATGCCTATGACATATGTTTCACTTAAATTCTTTATATCAAGTTTTGAGAAAGAAAACCTTTATCTCATGTAGCAAAGCTAAACGACTTCTTGCAAGGAAAAAATCACCAACATATAAGACTAAAATTATGACTTCACTCTCACTGACTTTAACGTATAAATAATGATCAACAACAATTTTAGTAAAACCAAATGATGTCTTAACATTGTTAAACTTTACATACCATTGGTAGGATGCTTGTTTTAGTGTGTATATATATATATATATATTGATCTTTCAAAAAAACCTTCAAGTAGAATCATGTATACCTCTTCACAAGATCTCTATTCAAGTAAGTCATTTTCACCATCATTTGTTGTACTCTCAATCAAAATGAGCTACAAAAGCTATGATAATTCTTAATGAAACTTTCACAAAAATTGGAAAAAAAGTTCTATGGTAATAAAAACTTCCTTTGAGTGAAACCTTTGACCATTAGTTTAACCTTATATCATTCAAAATTACCAACAGACAATTCAATGAGTCATTAGACTTGATTATTGCCATTCGTTCCATTTCTTTTATCATAGCTTTATGCCAAAGTGTAAAATTTTCACTATTCATTGCTAATGAAAACGAGATCATTTTTATGTCCAATATCAAAATTAGATTTTTATAAGTGCACAACCAAGTCATAGAAATGGCTAGTTTCTTACCCATTGGATCTCTTAATTTTATAATCATTTGTACATATTATACACTTTTAGTCAGTGAAATTAATGATTTATTGTAAAGGTTATACTTTAATTTAACTGTTCTAATGGTAGTTCTGTATATTTGTTTTTGAGAAACAATCAAGTCTTTTACAAAAGATCAATCTAAACAATTGATATTAACCTTACGAGGAAAGTTACTCCCACTGGACTCATGATCCATAAGAAACTTAGCATTTCTAACTTCAACAATTCTAATTTGAATATGAGAGACATTTAAGACCTTTACCTTTTTCGTTAACTACATAGCCTATAACTACTAACTATTCTAGAATCTTGTTTCCTTATGTTTAAGTTATAAGCCTTCACTTCAACTAGACAACCCAAGCTTAAAATATCTTAAGCTGGATTCCAACTCTTTCATAATTCTAAGAAAGTTTTAGAAAACAATTTAGTTGGCACTTTACTAAAGGCATCAATAGCAGTTTTAATGCATCAATCCATAAACTTAGGGGAAGGTGTGTGATCTATAAATACTATAGTGCTTTCTTTAGCTCCCTTTAATGGACTTATTAGTTTGCTTTTTCCTCAATGTAACTAATTTAAATGTTAAAGTCAAGAGTTTCAAAAACTTCATTATAGTCAATTCTTCTAAATTTTTATATTGAGATGTGACACAATCTTTATATCACAATTTTGAAGGAGTTTTATCTGTAGCATATCCTTATTACCAAAAATCATGTAAATAGTTAACAAACTTATTCTCACAATCAGGATCCAAGTTAATGATGAAAAATCTAAGAGAAAATTCTCTTTTAAAATTTCAACCATAAAATTTAAAAAATTTAAATTCAAAACTCTTTTTACCTAAAAAATTCTAAAACAAAGATGAAACCCTTTTTTTTTGTTTAAAACAAATCTTGATTTCAAAAATGATTCTGATAGTCCTTAGCAATTTCTGTAATAAATGTTCCTCCTACTTTTCTTTTGGTTTCCTTGACTTTATGAAACCTTAAATGGTTATAAAAATATAATTCGTTGAACATAAGTCTAAGCACCATATATTATTAGGAACATCACTAAAAGAGATTCATAGAAAATGAGTTTACCTTTATTTTTGAGTCCCTTTCATACTTTAGGCAACTTCTTTTATGTGTCCGATTTAAAACAAAATAAAGAACTTGATGCCATTTTCTTTATTGGCATTTTTTCCTTTTCACCTTTATAACACATTTGCCTATTTATTACTTTTTACCTTAAGTCATTAGGCTAACTGAATCTAGTTTCTCGCTCTTTAATTTTTTTTCATCTTGAACACAAATAACTAAGAGTTTATTGATAGACCATTTTCTTTATATGTGTTTCTCATGGTCACACTCATTAGGGAAAATGTTGAATATGAAAGTGATAAGAGATTTACTCGAAAAACTCAATTCCAAAAATTTAAGTCAAGCAACAATGTCTCTCAAATCCCACAATGTGCTTGTGCACAACTTTTATAATTGTTCACTTTATTCCTGAAAGCTTCCTTATCAGAGTGATAGCCAATACCTTATCAGACTTAACAATCTGGTCTTTTGTAATTTTACAATAATCCTTGACCTTATAGCAATTAGGATGAGATCCCAAATTTATTTACTAATATAGATTTGATGTACATCATCCTTAAACGATTAGATTCTCCCACTATACATCAAAATCTATTTTTTGTTTTGCACACTTTATTCGTTGAGGACAAGTTGTCCACCCAAAACCCTAAGTCAAGGTCTTTATACCAAAAAATAACTTTATTTACTCCTTTATTAGAGTAATTTTTTATCACCAAATAGCATTTCATTCTAGCAACCTTATTCATCATAATCGTATCCAAAATGCAAAGAACTATACTTTAAATGAATAAAATACTTTATCTTCAAAATGTAAATCCAAACCTTATGTTGGTAGAGGTGTATCATGCATATGAATTTACACAAGTTTAATGATAAAACAATAAATTTAAAACACCAAAATTAAATAATCCATACTTGTAGGCCTAGAAAAATTTAACTTTAATGTTATATTCTTTTATCCTTCAGCCATTTTACAAAATTAATTATTTCCCTGTGGGGCCAAATAACTAATTTCATTGTCTAACACTGTATTGATATTATTTTTCTTTATGTAGTTTTACTATTTTATCTAAATTAATTAACTATGATGTTGTGACTGCTCTTAAGTTAATGATTTGGAACTTAATAATAACATCCGATGTGTATATATAAAACTTATTGCATATCACAAATATATTCTTTATAGATGTCATTTTCTTATGTAGTTCTTTAAAGGAAACCTTATTTTAAAAAACTATCAATTATCATCTAAATCAACCAGCTTAAGATCCTGTGGCTACTCTTAAGCTAGCGATTTAGAACTTTAATAATGACATTCTTAATATACGCATAATTCTTTATTGCATATTAATAATTACAGCGAAATATAATATTGAATCATGTTAACTTATTGTAATTATAGTGTAAATAATTACATATTAATGTCATCCTCTGTATGTAGTTATTTAAAGAAAACTTTATTTTAAAAAACTACTAATTTAACTAAATCAATCAGCTTAAGATGCTATGGCTATTCCTAATCAATTGATTTAGATTCTTTATAATGACATAATATATGTGTACCATAAATAATTGCATACATGATTTAATAACTTAAATATATATCAAATAAATTCATGGCATACAACTTTATTAATGTTTACCATATGTAGTTATTTAAAAAAAAAATTCTTATTTTAAATAACTACCAATTTATCTAAATCATATAACTTAAAATGCTTTGGCTAATACCAAACTAGTGATTTAGATCCTTAATAATATCGATTCTTTATATAGTAAAAATTTATATACTACAATGGAATTTCAACTTGTCATGCTATAATATATTAAAAAAATATGGCAAAATATATACATTCCATGACATGCTTGCTATTAATCACATAAAATGTGCCAAGACCTTTATCCTATTCCAAATTGGTGAATAAATTTCATGGCATAATTGTGCATATTAAAATCGAAATACTAAATAGTAAAATAAATTTTACTAAACAAATTCAATTATGCATTTACATTTAGGCTAAAGAGTATATAAATATCAGCATTTTATTAGGAAATTATGTATTGCCAATTAAATCTCATCATACCAAAATACTTTACTATGAAAAAAATTACAAGATTTGAGCATGAAATATATTAATTATTTAACATTTGTAAATATTCATTAATAATATTTCATGAATTTAAAAATTTTATAAAATAATAAAAAAATTAAAAATAAATTATTCAAAAGAAAACGAAGCAGAAAAGGTCATTGAATAGGCCTACACATGCCATACGTGCTTCCATATTTTGTGGGTTTAATTGGAAAATTCCTGCCAAGCCTTTCTTCTTTTTTTAACCAAGTCAACTTACAAGACCAAATAAAGAAACAAAAACAAAACGAGTTCCAAAAGTAATTATACACACCACACACGTTACCTAATGCGTGTTGGCATGCCTGCCAGCAAATACAAACATCTTTACTTTTTAGCTGAATCAAATATGAGTTGATTTGTTTGGCAATTAACATATTCAGATTTCTTTTCAAATTCAAGTGTTAATAAATTTAGTTAAAACATATTGAATGAAATTAAAAAAAATGAACGATTCAGGTCGAGGTTTATCAATCCATCCATTAATTTATCTAATAAATGCAACCATAGAAATATATATATTTTTTATGCTTTTCAAGTTGAAGCTATAAAATTAAGCTGATCAAATTCCATTTAGGTTACTTTATACCAATAAAGGTTTCAAATGAGAATACTACAAGAGTTAATCATAATTTAAGTCTAGATATATCATAAATAATTTCATACTTAGTATCTACTTAATAAATCTGAACAACATAGTTAGAGGACCTAGCTCTGATGCCACATGTAATAATTTAAATAAAAGACGTACCTTTAGCCATTATTGATCAAGAACACTACCTTACTCCAAACATACGAAGACGAATACTACGTATAAGCCTTTTAGTCTACTTATTTATTTTTGGATAATTACCTTATGATGGTGCACAAGAAATTTATATAGACTAGACTAGGGACCTATACTAGAAGACTAATTAGAGTTGTATCCTACTATCAAGGAATCTGTATTCTAATCAATTACTGAAGTAGAGTTAAACTCTTATCACTAATGTAGTTAAACTGAATAGGATTTACTTTATAATTTCATCTTAATAATTTGATTTAATTATCTTGGTCTATTTATTATCATATGGCCACATAACACGACAGGAGAATGCAACTATCGTAGCACTATTTATAAACTTTCACGGCATTTAAAAACGCTGCTAAAAATATAATGGCGTTTAAGCCAAACACCATAAAAAATGCCGCAAAAAACTACGTCGGGAAATTTAGTGTCGTTTATTTATAAAAACGTCGTTAAATTTGAGGTGTTTTACACATCTTTTACAGCGTTTATAAGCGACATTAAATATCAAAATTTCACAGTTAAGAATAAAGACATTAGCGGTATTTTTCTATAATAAACACCGTTAAATTTAAAAATTTAACGGTGCTTTTATCGTACAAACGCCGCAATTACTATCATTTAAAGGTGTTTAATTTTTGTGCTTTCAAGAATTCATGAAACGTCTATTTTAATAGAGGCATTTCATTCATGAAACACCGCTAAATTTCCAAATTTTTTTTGGAAAATTTTGCTTTCTTTATGTTAATACCATATTTTCTGATATTACATACAACTTTTATAAATATTTACATTTGCAATAATCTTATAACAGAAACTGGAAAGAAAATAATATCAAAATATATAAAACCATAAATTTATATCACAAAATATCTTTATACAACATTATTGTCTGAGTACACTTAAACTTAGAACTTAAAAACAAGTGCAAAAAATAAAACCGTCGCAAAGCTGAAGTAGAGTCGGTAGAAAATTATTGTCCATAGCACAACCATTATCATATGATTAACCCTAATATACAAAATATATATATATATATATGAGATTAACATATAGAAGTAATATATATCATTAAGTTAAATAAGTGAAATAATTTAAAATTAAGATATTATATTACCTAAGATGGTGGATCCTGTTAGAACTTTTGCTGCATTAAATCCATTAACGAGTCAAACTTCAATTGGAGTTGCTCATATCTTCTTTTTTCTTCTTCTCTTGCTTCCTCCAACCTCGCTATCTATGCTTGTCTTGCTGCTTCTGCTTCTTCAAAACGCTCTTGCATGGTTCTCATTTTATGTCTCAATGTCTGAACTTTCTATGCAGAGCGAGATTGTGAACAACTATATCGTTGAGCACTAGTACCATAGTAGGTAGATGGCGTTGGACCCATTCCGACACCTCAAACCCATCCATGTCTTTCTTTTCCAGCAACATCAGTGAATATTTCATTTTTCACATCATACATATTCACTGAGCTATCTTATGGTGCGATAGGTTGATATTCAGCCATTTTTTCCTTTTTTTCCCTAGAAAATAATTAAATTAATATCATAATTATAATTTTAAAAAATATTATATTTATTTGAACATACCACGATTTGCTGTGTCTCAACATTCAAATAGGATCCATCTTTCTTTGTGTGAGTTAACTAAAATAGTTCAACTCGTCCTATTTTTTCACCTCGCTCCACTTCCTATAAATAATATTTAATACAATATTTATATTAAAACATTAAAAATAATACCAATTTTTCCTGATTGAATTTGGAAAACTTACTTTCTCATATGCCTTTCTAGCAAAACTTTTTGAACCACTTGTGTGACTAAATTTTTGTTGCCTTCTGCTAGAAAGTCCTACTCGTTATCGTTCCTATACATTACTCAAACACATAAGCAGTTATATATATGACAAAAACTTGTATTAAAAATATGAAATACTTAATTAAAAAAATATTATTATACCTCTCATTTCTTCGAATACCAAAAGTCAACAAGTTTTTCATACAGCCAGCCAATCACACCACATGGTATGTTTCGTTTTGTGATAGCAATATCAACATTTCGATCAAAGTAGTTATTCTTTAAGTTATGCTTAAAATCTTTCCATTTTTCCCTACTGTCTTTAGAACATACGATGTTGGAATATCTAAAGTAAATCATTGCTGAAATGAAAGAAAATTACAAAGATAGTTTCTATTAAAAATGACATTTTTAAGGTAATGCGTCCAAAGTAACGTCAAGGAATTTATACTAGTACCTCAACAAAGTCGAAAACCTTAAGCTTGTCTTTTCTTGGCACTTCATGCCATGATTCATACTGTATTGGTACCTTTCTCCCATTTCGGGCAATCATGCCTAAAAGGCCAGCCAATACTTATGCTTCTAGACCAATTGGCTGGTTATCACTATTTTTAGAGACAACAATACATTCATCAGGAGGTAGTTCCCATAGCTCTTTCAAAGTAGTATGACCTTGAGTTATGCGTTGCCCGGTATTATCGACTACAAAAAAAAAGTCAGATAAGATTAACAATTACCATAAGCAAGAACTTCTAATGCATTTATCAATACCTGCATTTAAATTAGCATGAATTACATTCTCTGTAGTCGTATTCCCTGAAAGGTTATCTGGGATGGTTAAAGAAGGCACGGCCGAAGTATCAGCAGCCTTTGGCTCTGAACAAGTGCGAACAATATTCAAACCCTTCAATCTTCTTCTCGGCATATTATCTGCAACAATTTTAAGTTAATAACACTATTATTACTCATAGTAAAATGCAATATGTAGCATATAATAAAATGCCAAAAATATATAACAAATCCATCATGATATAATCTTACTAAATTTGCTTTATTTATCAAGGTTCATAAATGTCTTCATCGACATCTTCACGAACGCATTGAACTTCTATGCTAGTACTTGGGATATTCTCACCTAAGTCTTGATCGGCAAAAGGCAAGCATTCAACTCTTTGTTCAATATTATCTCGACATCCATCACCCATATCAAACAAATCTCTAGGTGTGTTATGAAGTACAACATACCAACCCTTATCATTCGAATCTTTAGAGTAAAAGACTTGTTTTACTTGAGATGAAAAAATGTATGGCTTATCAATTCATTGTTGGCCAGTGTGAATTAGTCGAGAGACATTCACCATTGTAAATCCAAATTGATCTTTTTTAATACCTCTAGAAGTATTCACATCAGCCTAATCACATCGAAACAACATAACCTTCCACTTCCCATAATAATCTAACTCAATGATATCATTAATAATCCAAAAATGATCAATATTTCCTTCCACAGGATTGCTATCCCTAGCACTAGCATAGATTATTATTGGAAAAGTAACAACTGCTCCACTGTTTTGAGTTTTCCTAAATCTTTCATGAGATTTGGTATGAAATCTAAATCCGTTAATGATAAATGCACTATATCTTTGCATTATTTTATTTGATCCTTCTAAAAGACACTTTACTTCTTCACTAACATCCCGTTCACTGCAAAACTATTACCAAACACGAAAAAACACATTATTTTCTATGTAAAATGGAGAACAACATACTTAACATAATGAATTTGGAAGGAGTTGTGTTACTCACAATTTCTCCTAACCACTCATGAAAATTTTTCATAAATAACTTATCAAGCTCGCGAATATATGATCTTTGAGAACGTAGATGAACTCTCAAGTTGTTTCTATACTCACTATGAACAAAAAATATATTAAATTATGAAAATAGTTTCCATGATATATTTGTTAAAAAACTATTATATTAAAACTTACTTGCGTAGTGATTCCATTGAATCATGGTGGAATAGCACATATCAATGCGCTTGTGCCCAAGATTTATCATCTAGCTCTACCACTTCAACTTTTTCGATTGGTTGTCCAAAACTTTTAAATAAGTATGTTTTGGCTAAGTTGTTATGTGGGAGCCCAACATTTCTTGTCGGTCTATTAAATATTGTCTCAACATCTTCCAAATATCTTGCACAAAATGTCATACACTCCATTGGTAAATATTCTTCTGCAATTGAAGCTTTCGGATAGTGTTTGTTTCGACAATAAGATTTTAACTTCCCTAAAAACCCATAGCATAATATATTACAATATTAGTGTCTGCACTTAAACTTTAAGTTGAAGATAATAGTACAATAAGCTAATAATACAATATATCTCTGTTGGGTACATCCATCGATAATAAACCAAATGCATCATTATGGTGAAGAATGATGGAGGGAAAATCTTTTCTAAGTGGCATAAAGTTAAAGCCACTTGATCTTGAAGTTTTTCAAGCTCTTCAATCTTGAGAACTTTGCCACTAGTAGCTTTCATTACATTACTAAGTTTAATTATACCGGATGTCACATGCTTTGACATGGAACAACGTAAAGCAAGTGGAAGTAAGTCTTGCATTAAGATGTGATAATCATGTGACTTTAAGGAAGAAAGCTTTCGATCCTTGAGATTCACACATCTTGATATGTTAGAAGCATATGCATTCGGAACCTTCATATCTTTCAGTATTTTACAAAACACATCTTTTTCCTTCTTGGACATCCCAAAACAAGCAGGCAACAACCTTAGCCTTCCATTAGGAAGTAATTCTGGACGAAGATCATGGTGAATTCCCATGTGAACTAGGTCAAGCCGACTCTTTAAGTTGTCTTTTGTTTTTCTATCCATGTTAAAAATTGTCCCAAGTATATTTTCACAAACATTTTTCTCTCTGTGCATCACATCAAGGTTATGACATAATAAATTACGCTCCCAATAAGATAGCTTAAAAAAATACTTTTTTTGCCATAAATCTGCCTCATTTGGATCATCTTCTTCATCTTCCTCTTCATCACTCCGATTATCAATGTCATCACCCTTATACACCTTTCTCGTTCTTTTCCTTGATTGTGTGCTACCTGCCTGATTGGTCTTCCCACAAGTGAAATTGATATCTTTCAACATTAACAAGATATCAGACCTAATAGTAGGCTCAGGTGCTTCTCTAATATCTTCTATTCAATCAAAGATATGCTTTTGGAATCGAAATCTATGGTCCTTATATAACCACCGACGATGTCCCATATAAGAGAATTTCTTCCTGTTATATATCCACTTCGAACATATTTGCATAGCACAACAAAGACGAGCATAACGACTTTTAGTGCTCCACCCGGATAGATTTACATAAGTAGGAAAATCATTTATAGTCCATAGTAAAGTTGCACGTAAATGAAAGTTCTCTCTTTTTGATGCATCATATGTGTAAACCCCTTCCCATAACTCTTTAACTTTTCAATAAAAGGTTGCATGTAAATGTCAATATCATTCCCCGGACCTTTCTCTCCAGGAATTATCATAGATAAAATAAAAAAGACTGTTTCATGCAAATCCATAGAGGCAAATTGTAAGAAACCAAGACAATCGGCCAAGTACTATAAGAAGTACTCATCATTTATTAAAACCATCAGATGCAAGTCAAAGCCTCACATTTTGAGGATCAGTAGCAAAGCATGGAAAGTTTTTATCAAATGTTTTCCAAGCTAGAGAATCCGCAGGTTGCCTTAATAACCCATTATCAGTCCTTTCATTATGATGCCATCTCATAGAATCAGATGTCTTTTAGGACATGAAAATTCGTTAAAGTCTTTGGTATTAAAGGAAAATACCTTAAAATTTTTGCAGGCTTCTTTTTTAAATGCGCTTCACCTTCAAGCTCAGGCATATTATCTTCTATATTTTCATCTAACCATCGAGACTTACCACATATATGACAAAATTGTTGATTTCTTCTATCATTCTAATACAACATACAGTTATTTGGGCAACTATGAATTTTCTCTTATCCAAGGCCTAAATCTTTTATCATGTTCTTAGCATGCTTACAAGACTTAGGGATTTTGGCAAAAGGAAACATTTCTTTAAGAAACTCTAATAATAATGTTAAAGAATTTCCTGTCCACCCACCTAAGCATTTCAAGTGAAAAAGACGAATACATAAAGATAATTTTGAATGCTTAGATCCTTCAAAAAGTTCTTCATTTACTTCATCAAGCAACTTATAAAA
Source organism: Adansonia digitata (assembly GCA_029448705.1). Lineage (NCBI taxonomy): Eukaryota > Viridiplantae > Streptophyta > Magnoliopsida > Malvales > Malvaceae > Adansonia > Adansonia digitata. Next base: position 233 of record JAQSVH010017434.1, on the reverse strand, counting down.
TTTTGTCGCTTCTCCATTGGGCTCTTGATCACCTACTTCTCTTCCCATTTCAACAAAATTATTCATTCTAACATTGTTCTCAATTAAATCCGAAACTTTCGGTGTAGCAGTTTGGGAATTATGGTTATGCATGTTAAATGCATCTTGCAACATGCCTTCTATGTCATCTTGTGTAATAGACTGATGTTGACTATTGCAGGTGGAACTTTGAGAAGCTTTGCAAGATGATCTAG
>JAQSVH010017423.1:0-11415 GCA_029448705.1 Adansonia digitata | reverse complement strand
CTACTTTTGATGTTAGACTGATCGACAGAGAGTTTGCTTAATGTAGTCATAGGCATGACATTAAGGGCCGACCCATTATCTATGAGTACTTTGGGCAAAATGAGTCCTTTGCAATGGGTAGTGATATGCAGAGCTTTATAACTACCCCTATCTCCAGGTGGGATCTCATCATCACTGGAGGAGATATAATTATAAGCCATGATGTTTACTAGCCGATCCAATTTGTCCACAGAGACATTCGGTGGCACATATGCTTCGTTTAACACCTTCAGTAATGCATTACAATGGACATTTGAATTAAGAAGTAGAGATAGCACAAAAATATTTACGGGTTGTTTGCTTAACTGGTTTACAATGTATTATTCACTGTGCTTGATGAACTTGAGAAACTCTGTGGCTTCTCTTTCATTTACTGCTTCTTTGACTTTTTTGGGCTCAAAATTCTTTGCTTGGGCCAAAGTGGTACTGGTGCTTGGAGATGCATCAACCTTCTGTTTTTCTTGAGCAGGTGGAGCGTAACACCTACCACTACGAGTTAGGCAACTAACTCTTGACAGTTCTATCACAGCAGTTGAGGGAGTTAGTTCTCCGATCATCACTACCTGATTCTCGTATTTCCATGGGACAATTTTGTTGCTCTTATATGGGAATGGTTTAGGTACATCCATAACTAACTTTGGTGTAGGTATTAAAAATTTGGCCTCGGGACTTGATTTGTCATAAAGAATAAGGAGTTGGTTTCTCCCATAAGGCGGCTGCATGTTTTCGCCTCCTATTATGTTAATAGATTCAGCAGTGGGTGTGATTTCATGATAGAATTCTATCTGGCCTTCATTCATCATTCTTTTAACCACAGATCTAAACTCTCTGCATGTTTGTAGGGTATGACCTATAACTATGTAGAAGTCACAGAAGTTATTCGGATTGTCTTCTAATTTTTCTATTGCATTGAGCAACCGGACCTGAACCAATGCTTGCCAGATTAAGAAGATTAGCATCATTACATCCTCTATGCTTGTCTTGACTTCATATTTATTTTTAATATTGATCATGTTTGCAGCTGGCTCAGTGTGGTTTGGTAAAGGATTGGTGCAACATTTGGTCCATGGTTCATCTCGATCTGTAAGATTTTTGAGTTAATCAGATTTTGTGCATTTCGTTTAAAAGATATGCAATTTTCAATGTCATGCTCTGCTACCCAAGCATAGTATTCATAGTGGGTGTTAAGGTTGTACCAGTGCGGGTATGGTGGCTTCTTTTCTAGGACATAGATTGGGGCCATTAAATGATTTTAGAGTAAGGTCTAGTAGAGCACTTTATAGGTCATAAGGATGGGATCAAAATGTTGTCTTTGTTGATTTGCACCTCGATTACCAAGTGCATTATTAGTTGCTCGATTGGTACTTTGGTGAACTTGTTGAGGGTAGCTTTGTGGTAGGTTGGATGGGATTACAAAGGACGGGTCATAGGTTATGGCATTAATTGGCTGAGAAGGTATGGTGATAGGACGAGAATACAGCGTGCTTAGGTAGTGAGGGTCGGGTATTTGACACCGTTTTGGCTGAGATGAGCTAGCATAACTTATGGGATTGGCCTCTCCTTTTTTCTTTTTACCGGCAATGGGCTTTTTACTCGATCCAGCTATTTCCTCGATAGATATTCTACCACTCTTTATGGCTGCATCGATTATTTCTCCGAAAAGCACTAAGTCTGAGAATTTCTTAATAGCATTTCCTACGAGCTTCTCGTAATAAAGAGCATGTAAGGTATGAATAAAAGTGATGGTCATCTCTTTTTTTGTAAGGGGAGGCTGGACTAGTGCTGCTTCTTCTCTCCATCTTTAGGCGTATTGTCTAAAACTTTCAGTGGATCTCTTCTCGAAATTCATCAGAGAAAGTCGATTCGATGCCTAATTCGACATGTGCTGGTATTGGTTTAGAAATGCCCTAGCCAAGTCAGCCCATGATTGAGTTTTCACATTATCTAGCTCAATATATCACCAAGCTACTATCCTAGTGAGGTTATGCTGGAAGTAATGGATGAGGAGCTTTTTATTTTTCTCGTACCCGGCTATCTTTCATAAGTACATTCAGACATGGACAGAAGGGTCAGTGGTTCCATTAAATTTCTCAAACTCTGGGACTTTGAACTTCTGGGGAATGACAAGATTGGACACCAGAGATAGCGATTGGCGTTAAAAGCTCCAAACTTATCACTCCCCTCGATAGGTTGGAGGCATTTTTGCAGTAGCTGGAATTTGTTCACTTCTTCCACAGTCATGGTGGACTTTTTACCCTCTGTTTTCTCTGGTTTTTCATGGTCAAGGGTTATCGGATTTATCGATGAGACTCTTGCATTCACCCTTTGAGTACCAGGAATAAATTGACCTATTGTAATGGGATTTAGGTATATGACTGGTGGAGCCTAAGCGACAAGTGGAGGAGCAAGCCGTTGTTCTTCTCTAATTTTCGCTTGGGTGAGTTCTGGATTGTTGGCAAGGGGGCTTTCTGCGTTGGAAGGATTATTCCTTGTTTTAGCAGTGCTGGCTTGCCTTTTTTCTTTCATAGAGACTGTCATTAGTTCCATAAGTTTCGTGATTTGAATTTGCATTTGCATTATTGATGGAGCATCTGGTCTTGTGGTTCCTTAACCATTAGCTCAAGTCGCTCAATATGAGCTTCATGATCACTCTTCGTGATTTGTTTACGGCATCGCGTGTTGTAGCGATGCAGGATGTAAGGTTTCGTCTTCCTAATTAATCTCGGAATCCCTTGCACTTTTATGGCCTAATTCCCGTATTAGACTTTACTTGAAAATATGTTTATCGATGAGTGTTTATGATGCAATGATAAGTTAAGATAATGAATGATTGATGCAAGTGTAAAAAAGGTGAAAGTAAATATGCATATGCATTAAAGATAATTGAATCCTAGAACAGCTTCATCAATAACATCTTTCATAGAGCCATAAAAAAGATCCCTTATTGAACACCAAACCAGAACAACTGTCCTAAAATGATGACAGTCATGATAGTTATGATGAGATGATCCATGCGCCAAAACGCAAACAAAGGGAAACAAATTAATGAAATGTGTAAGCGATAAATGTAAGAAATTAAAGAATTTAAGAACATCAAAGAAACATATTCATAACATGTCTCAACCAAGGTGGTTAGATGAGAAACAGGCAACATTTCAACATGTCAAGATGTGATCTGCCCTTCATGAGGTGATGCAATATCTTATTTTGATGGAAAAATAACTGACCAGTAGTAATATTCGTCTATCATGACTAATACGAATGCGAGTTAAGCCATGACTCGGATAGCATAATGGCTTATAGCGTAAGACATTGCGAATAATGGTTTTTGCTCACTATCTTATTTATACAAAGGTTAGCAATCGTTTATGTGGCACAACGGCATGTCTTGATAAATGATAAAAATGCAGATTTGGGCGACAATTGTATACTCATTGTCACCTACATAATTATGGTAATTAAGAGTAAAGGTTAGGAATATTTCCCGAGTGACCCTATTCTTCAGGTATTCTAGTAGCGTTCCGGTATGGTTTGACATGGTTTAACTCATAGGGCTCACTATATGAGGTTTAAGTTGACACCTAAATAGGTATTCAAATTGCTCTTCTGTCTAGTAAGGACAGTCGAGGGACCCCGATCCTAGACCCATCACTGGTTTGGCAAAACGGGTTCGATCCGTTGGATGTATTTTCCTATGCAAATATGGAGGGTTACTCACGAGAGACATGGGTAATTTACATTCGGAAGTTATTGCCATGCCTATGAAAAGGGTTATTCACGAAGGTAAATAGCTCACTTCCTTCTAATGATTGCGTTATAACCATGCCATGGAGTTTGGCAAGACACTAATGCACATGCAAGTACGTGGTGTGTGACAGGGAAGTGATCAAACCTTTGTTTACTTCTATATTACCATTTTTATTAAATTGATGATTATTTGAAAATAAGACAATCCTGACAATCATGCCAAACAAAAGATTAGTTGACAAAATGAAAAAAAATGGTCATAGTTAAATAATGACCGAAGATCAAAAGAAATGGGAGCCTAGCAAGACACGGCTAGTTATTGCCTAACTCTCTATACTATCCCTAGCAGAGTCGCCAAGCGGTCACAACGTACCTCGAGGTGGATCCTCGCGGATCTATGGGTGCATACGACTTAAAATATTTTTCTGACTTGGACATGTCTTCTTAACCGAGACTTTTCTTTTGTGATGTGATGAGAACAAGAATATACAGATTCTCGACTTATGATATAGTGAAGGGGACCATAAGATGAATCGCTCATCTTATTGGTCTCGGATAACCATCATGAAATGGCCAACGCATAGAGTCGCCACCAATCATTTTGGGCTAGGCATGACTGGATGCCTATTGAAACCTATTTTTTGAGTTATGAAACTCAAAACATCGATCCCATGGTCTACATAGTAGAAAGATTCGTCGTTTGGGTTCGAGAGTTGGTTATGCACGATGAGGTATGAACCTCTTTGTGACGCTCGAAATCGGTACTTTACTAGCTATGTCTTATCTTGGTTTCGGTTCTTTCAATCTTACCTCATCACTATTTTGATATAACCATCTTTTAATGCATGAATCTTATAAAAATACAAATTTAGGTTTTGATGAAAAAGACTTAATCTCATATACGCCTCGAAGAGATAGGGAATATAGAGATTTTCAGTAAAAATGACCTTTAGATTTTACTTTGAAAAATAGAATATTCCACGTTGGGCACTAGAGAGATACCCACGTGGAATATTACCTTTGGTTTTATTTGAAATGATTGGAAAACATGAATGCAAATAATCATCATAAAGAAATGACATTAATAAGGCATCAAATGAAGTAACATAACGTAGATCATTCAATGCAATGATAAAGAAAAGGATAGACTATTGGAATTTATCTCGCAATTGGCATCGATTAGCTGGGAATAACCGAATCGACAATTTTTGGGATGCATCTGGGTTTCTTGATTGAACGAGGTTTGTTTGACACATTCATAAAAGTCTAGGAAGAAGGAAAACATTTATTATTGTTGAAAGACAGGATTGGAGTATCCCTTCAAAGAGGTGGGGTTGGAGTATCCTCGTGGATGACAAATAATTTTGACAAATGAGGATTTTTAAATCTTGATAATTTGAAAAATGAGGTTGGAGTATCCTCGTGGATGACAAATCATTTTGACAAAGGAAGATTTTTCAATCTTGACAGTTTTGAAAAATGGGGTTGGAGTATCCCCTCAAAAGGCCAGGGTTGGAGTAGCCCCAAAAGTGACACTTCTGACACTTCTGTAAAGAAGTCGAGTTGGAAAACTTAAGTTGGCAAAACTTTGTGATTTACAAAATGAGTGAGAATTTTGACGACTTTTGGCAAAAGAAATTATTGTGAATGAGGATAGTAAAGATGTAAAATATGTTTGTGCCTCGATATGAGTCTATGGGAGGTCAAAGCATGTTGTCTATGTTGATCTAGGTGATATGGTGACATTTGAATGTCTCTAGATGAAATTCAGGAAAACAACTTAATTTTGAGCATGATCGAGAACAGGGGACAACATCACGCGATCCCACTTTCTGAAATTATTCTACATTAGTTTGAAGGCTTTAAAATGTGGACAAGATAACGTTAGAAAGGTTACTCAACGATGGTCAATCTAAAAGTATTCCTAATATCCCAAAAAGTCACTTTCCGAGGGCATAAATTTTCAAGTTTGGATTAATTTCGCTGCTAGCAGAGCATACAAGGGACAAGGTGTGTCAAATTTTGAAAAATCATTTTGGACTCATTTGGTATCGAAAAATAGAAAATAATACTTTTCCAGAAAGGGAATTTCATGAATGTTTTAGGAAAAATGTTGGAAGGATTTGGAAAAACCGTTTAGTGGGCCTAAAGGGCGCAACTCTAATGCACTTTGTTCACTCTAGGGGTTCTAGATAGTCTAGCTTTGAAAAATCATAACTCTTTCATCCGAACTGATCCGGGGACGAACAAAAACTTGTTTTAAAGGTATTTTGACACAATTTCAGAGAAAAAGATTATAAAATTCACAAAAAATTGTTTGGGATTTTAAAATGATTTTTCAATTTGCAATAGTGATGCTACCAGCAGGGGATAAAGCAAAGCAGGGGATATTTCTTATTTTCTCTATGTTTACGGGTCCAAACTTGAGTCATCAACATCCGAACATCCATGACTGAATGAAAAGAGTGGCATAAGCATCACGAACTCATTTGCATAACCTCAGAGTAGTTTGGAATGATGAAACAGCCCGTTGATCATACCACTTATGATTTAGACTAAAAAACAAGGCATAAACATTTAGGGAACAAGTGCAAGGCCATTTTCATTGGAAAATCAAAAGTTTTAAGCTCGTTTAATCAAGATTCCAGATCTGAAAACCTTAATTTTCCCCAAGATTTTTGCTAACTTTAAGGAAAATGCTAAGTTCATGCTAATCCTCATTGGTTGAGGTTAATATGCTTGGCTTGGGGAGGTTTTGAAAATCAATTTTTTGACAGCCATCAAACATGCATTTTGACGAGGGGAAGACAACAAACATACAAGGGGATGGCACATAACATGAATGGGGATGCTAACTTTACCAATAGTCTAGACAATGAAAATGTTATGCATTGTGACAAGAAAATGTCATAGATGCTGAAAATGACAATGGTTCATGCAAGTTAATGTACAAATGTGCTTGAAATGTGTTAGGCTAATGATTCATACATGGATTAAGGATAACAAGATGCATGGATATGGCATAAAATGCATGAGCAAGAGCTATCAAAATAATGAGGATGAAATGAGGCATTTTACACATCAAAGGGGCATTAAGGCATCCAAATCCTAAACTACCACAACCAAAGGCCATAATAATGCATGAGAATCCTAAGAGACTGATGGAAACATGGAAAGCTCACTAAAACGATGAAGATGCTGAAAAACAGAAAATGAAAGTGATAGAGTAAGAAGTTATGCCAACACACTTCAATTTTGGCCAAATAGTTGAAGCAGCAGAGATGGCTTGAATTTCCCTCTTTTCCTTGTTGTTAATAAGCAAGAAAAAGAAAGAAACAAGGAGGTTTTGGTTCTGGTATGGAAGTGGGTGATTTTCAGAATGTGTAAAGGTTGAGTGTGAGTGTTTTGGGGCTATTTTTAGGTGCTGAGTGAAGAGCTACAGGATTTGGTTTTCTTGGTGTAAGAATGTGTTTTGGAAGCTGAAATTGAGCTCGCATCTAAACTTTTTTAGCTGAGATATAATTGGTCTATTTATACCAACATTTTAGAGCCAATTTAAAGGTGTTTTTGGTCATTTCTCAAGGGGGATAAATTGATGTCAGCTAGTTTGCTATAAAATGGCTGTAATGAGCAACTTGCTACCAATGTGATGGACATAGGGTGGTTGGTTTAAATGCTGAAATGATTTGCCAACAAATAGGGTGGCTGATGGTGATCTTGGTCAACAAACTAGGGAGGAGTAAGGTGATCATGTGACATTGACCCTTTTGATCTAAATTAGATTTCAAAAAAATGTTTTAATTAATTCAAAAGTCCAAATTCCTAATCTGATATGGGTTTTGATCTTTTCTGATGCAAAGAAATGAGTTAAAATCGAGGTTTGATCAATGGTGGATGCTTGGATCATGGAAAATGGCCTGTATGTATTGATACATTGCAGAATGTATCGATACACTAGGTCCAAAAACCTTAAGTGTATTGATACAACGAAAATTGTATTGATACAATGATCATTGTACCAATACTATAACCCATTGTATAGATACTATGAACTATTGTATCAATGCATGTTGATATGTATCGATATATTTCTTTACAAAATGCACGTCTTTATCTTGGCATGGCCTAGTATCGATACATGAGCTCCTGTATCGTTACATAAGCTTATGTATCGATACAAATAGGTATATTTCAAGTTTTTGGCATGTTAGAGCATTGTGTCGATACATAAGAACCATGTATCGATACATTCAAGCAAAATTATGAATTTTTTCATATTTTTTGTCCCCGAACACCTTGAACTACGTCCTTGATTCCACATCTTTGCATTTACCTTTGATATGATTCATAGGCCTTCTTGACCTCTTCAAAATACTTTTTCACTGGGCGATGATCATTGCTCGCTCTCACGTCCATGCCTTAGGCTGCTAAAAAAATTAGTTCGGACAAAATAAGGTGTCTACCGGCCATGCTACTATGACATTTTTTTTCTAATTTCCATGGTGTGCTTAGTGTACTTTTGCTCAACAATGCTTGATTTTTTTTTATAATTGTTGTTTATTATGTTACCTGTTTTTCTTATTTCTCTTTCTTATACTTTTTTTTTATGGATTGGTGTTGGTTTTCTTCATTTGTGGCTACTTTGTTTTGACTAAGTATGATTTCTATATTGCAATTTTCTTCTGCATTTTTTCTGTATTTACTTTGTGCACTTTGTTTTTACATCTATATTTTGGATTTATTTCTTTGTTGCAATTTATTGTTGTATTTTGGGTTGATTTGTTTACTGCATTTTGTTGTTATGTTTGTCTTTTATAGTATAATGACACAACATTCAATTTTTTTATTTGTGTTTTCGTTTTTCATGTGTTTATTATATTGGTGCTGCCAATTGTATTGAATATTTGTATCTTTATGTCTTACGGATTGTTTTTTGCTTTCTTTTTTTTGTTTTGCAGTGCTCCTCCTGTTATATAACTTTTTTAAAGATGTTGAATTAACTCTTTTTAATTTGCATTTTTTATGTTTTATATTCAACGTTTTGCGAGATTAATTTCGTGAAGGTAATTTGTCGAAGCTATTTTTTAAAGTTTGCTATATTTTAATCATGAGATTAATTTCGTGAAGGTAATTTGTCGAAGCTATTTCTTTAAGCTTGCTATATTTTAATCATAATCTTTGTTTGTGCTTAATATCTTTGTCTATTAATTAAGTTCGATTATATGTTTATATATTGGTTGAAATGCTTCTTTTATATTGTTATTATAGTTTGCTATATTACGTGATCTTCTGTCTTCAAATCACATGTTTGTGAAGAATATATTGGCTATGAATTTATGTGATTTTTTTGTTCTATGAAACCTATTTTTTGGTATGAGTTATAGCAATGGCTATTAAAATCAGTTTAAAGTGTTTTTTGGATTTTAGAATGGTCAACTCATCAATGTGTACATCTGTTCATGTGTTGAAGTTGATGGATCTATGAAACTTTTGTTTAAAGGGCAAACGAATACATTAATCCTGTCATATTTATGTCAACTATGGTGTTTGCATCTAATATACTTTCAATTGATTGAGTGTTTCAAAGCCAGTAGTAGTTGACAAAAATCTTCTCATCTTAGTCGTGATAACAGAATCTCTGATGATCTTAATAAATTGCCTAATACTATTAAAAAAATCAAGGTTTGGTTTCAAAGTAGATGATTGTTCCATTTTACTGTTTGTCATGCAAGATGAATGTTCTTAAAATGAATATCTGCTTCGCCAAAGAAAAGGTAAAGGGCTTTTATCAGAGTTACATGGATCTCATAAGCAAACAATCTGTTCTATAGATGCATATTTTAAGCATATATCTACTATTTCAACCAAAGTGTCTAAAGGATTTGATTTCGAGCCTTCTCAGTTTTCATCACATTATCAAACAATGGAACATGTAGATGATCAGTGTCATCAAGTAGACATTTTTTCAAACTTTGATATGGGAAATCCTTATACAATAGCGTGCATAGAAACATCAGAGGTATTGGAAGAACAAGATACTCACACCAGAAGTAAGTATTATCTATTTACTTATTGATCTTATATTCTGTTACAAACAGAATATTGTTAATATACTGATTTCTATTGTAACACCAATTTATTATTGTTTCCATCACTATTTATGAAATCATGAAATTATTATTTTGAAATTACTCATTAAATTTGCTATTATATTAACACTGTTATTATCCTTTACTAATGGTTGGCAACAATTTATTAGAATTCATCGGTTGCAATATGCTGATCTCATAATCTTCACCTACAACATGGACAGAACTTTTGATGCATATGTTTTTTCCAGATGCACCACTCTACAAACAGCAAAAGACTTGCTCAGCGGATATGGTAAACAACATTCATTTAATATCTTAGTCTTAATTCGTTCATTATACTTTTGCTTAATACTATTGACATATATATAAATCAAGAAAATTTAATCAAACACAGTGTTAGAGGCACAGATTAAACAAGAACTAAAGATTATAAACCTGAGTGATGAAGAAAACAACATCAATTAAGATGTTGAAAGTAGTGAAGATGCGATGAGAACCACCAGCCCACTCATTAGATTGAAGAATTAAAACCTTAGTTCCTGTTCAATATGACATCCTCGGCAGTTAGACCACCATATCTTTTGGTAATTCTTACTCCTAGCTATTACATTTATCTCCCATAATGGTGTCACAACAATAACTAATAACAAAATCACAATATGTCTCAAGGAAATTTGTTGGGAAATACGTACAACACCACCCGATTTCATTGATGCTAATTGTTCCATAACTGTAACAAAATGGCCAATTAATTACATTTGTAACGACTGGAACGAAGCTTTCTCGAGAGGATGGTGAAAATTTGTCTAAGATAACAACCTCAAGCCCAATGATCAGTGCTTATTTGAAAAAATAGGAAGCAAAAAATTCTCAATTCACATCATCGGTGAGTCTTGGAAAAGAAAGCACTAAGTAGCAATTGATTTACTTTTGTTATAGCCCCTAATGCCAGACACTTTTGCTTTCGTAAATATGTTATTTGTTATTTCCTTAACTCTATTTACCTCTTTTGATGTTACTTTTTGTATGGAGTTCCTCAAAAACTATGACCTGACATTATCATCGAATGAAATGTTACTATCATTTTTTAAATTATTTTTGAACTAATCACCAATATTATGTAAATCTAAAACTCAACAACACTTTAAAAAGTAATACCCACGACATTGCATGGGTATCCTACTAGTATATATAGTTTTTCTCTTTAAACAAAAACCCCAAACCCAACCAGAAACATGGAAATATTTTCATGGATGAAAAAGCATTAAATATTTTAATTAAATTAAAGTTGAAGATGTTCAAAAGCCAAGAGATAATGAAACCATATGTACATAGGACTCAAGCCTTAATATTACTCTTGTAGACACCTTATTTTGTCCGGGCTAATTTTTAATAATCTGGAGTATAAACGTAAGAGGGGGCGGTCGCCCGGCGAAAAAGGTATTTTTAGGATGTCAAAAAAGGCCTAAGGATCATATCAAAAGTAAATACAAAGATATGGCATCAAATGGTGTAGTCCGAGGTATCCGGGGACAAA
>JAQSVH010017412.1:0-11415 GCA_029448705.1 Adansonia digitata | reverse complement strand
TGAATCCATTTTCATTCCAATTGAAGGATAAACTTCAATTCTAAAAATGGTAGAAATAAAAGCTTTTCTTATGAAACTAAAGCTTCAAAATCATTTATCCCAATGAGGAGAATGTGATTATGGTGCCCAATCATGAAAAAAAAGAGACTATTATGTGAATCCATGTTTATCCTAATTGAAAGAGAACTTCAATTCTAAAATTGGTAGAAATAGAAGTTTCTCGTTCGAAACCAAATCAACAATATCATTTATCCCAATAAGGAGAATGTGTTTTTGGTGCCCAATCTTGAAAAGAAAGGAGATTATGATGTGAATCCATGTTTATGCCAATTGAAAGTCAAACTTTAATTCTAAAAGTGGTAGAAATAGAAGTTTCTTTTTCTAAGCAAAAGCATCAATATCGTTTATCCCAATGAGGAGAATGTGTTTATGGCGCCCAATCTTCAATAGAAAGGAAATTATTATGTGAATCCATGTTTATCCCATTTGAAAGACGAACTTCAATCCTAAACATGGTAGAAATAGAAGTTTCTTTCTCTAAACCAAAGCGTCGATATCATTTATCCCAATCAAGAGAATGTGATTGTGCTGCCAATCATGAAAAGAAAGGAGATTACTATGTGAATCCATGGTTATCCAAGTTGAAAGATAAATTTTGATTCTAAAAATAGTAGAAAGAAAAGTTTTTCTTATGAAACCAAGGCATCAGTGTCGTTTATCCCAATGAGGAGAATGTGTTTATGATGCCCAATCATGAAAAAAAGGTGATTATTATGTGAATCCATTTTTATCCCAATTGAAGGACGAACTTCAATTCTAAAAATGGTAGAAATAAAAGCTTTTCATTTGAAACTAAAGCATCAATATCATTTATCCCAACGAGGAGAATGTGATTATGGTGCCCAATCATGAAAGGAAATGGGATTATTATGTGAACCATGTCTATCCCCAATGAAAGACGAACTTCGATTCTAAAAATGGTACAAAGAGAAGTTTTTCTTATGAAACCAAAACATTAAAGTCATTTATCACAACGAGCAGAATATGATTATGGTGCCCAATCATGAAAAGAAAGGAGACTATTATGTGAATCCATGTTTATACCAATTGAAATATGAACTTCAATTCTAAAATTGGTAGAAATAGAAGTTTTTCTTTTGAAATCAAAGCGTCAATATCACTTATTCTAATGAGGAGAATGTGTTTATGGTGTCCAATCTTAAAAAGAAAGGAGATTATGACGTGAGTCCATGTTTATCCCAACTGAAAGATGAATTTCAATTTTAGAAATAGTAGAAAGAGAAGTTTCTCTTATGAAACCAAGGCATCAGTGTCGATTATCCCAACGAGGAGAATGTGTTTATGGTGCCCGATCATGAAAAAAAAAAGAGATTACTATGTGAATCAATGTTTATCCCAATTGAAAGATAAACTTCAATTCTAAAAATGGTAGAAATAAAAGTTTTTCTTATGAAACCAAAGCATCAAAATCATTTATCCCAATGAGGAGAATATGATTATGGTGCCCAATCATGAAAGGAAAGGAAATTATTATGTGAATCCATGTCTATCCCAAATGAAAGACGAACTTCGATTCTAAAAATGGTAGAAAGAGAAGTTTTTCTTATGAAACCAAAACATCAAAATCTTTTGCCACAATGAGGAGAACGTAATTATGGCGACCAATCATGAAAAAAAAGAGACTATTATGTGAATCCAAGTTTATCCCAATTGAAAAAGAACTTTAATTCTAAAATTGGTAGAAATAAAAGTTTCTCATTCGAAAGCAAATGATCAATATCATTTATCCCAATAAGAAGAATGTGTTTATGGTGCCCAATCTTGAAAAGAAAAGAGATTATGACATGAATCCATGTTTATGCCAATTGAAAGATGAACTTCAATTCTAAAAACAGTTGAAATAGAAGTTTCTTTTTCTAAACCAAAGCATCAATATCGTTTATCCCAATAAGGAGAATGTGTTTATGGCACCTAATCCTTAATAGAAAGGAAATTATTATGTGAATCCATGTTTATCACATTTGAAAGACGAACTTCGATTCTAAAAATGGTAGAAATAGAAGTTTTTTCTCAAAACCAAAGCATCAATGTCATTTATCCTAATTAGGAGAATGTGATTATGGTGCCCAATCATGAAAAAAAAAGAGATTATTATGTGAATCCATGGTTATCCCAATTGAAAAACACATTTCAATTCTAAAAATAGTAGAAAGAAAAGTTTTTCATATGAAACCAAGGCATCAGTGTCGTTTATCCCAGCGAGGAGAATGTGTTTATGGTGCCCAATCATGAAGAAAAGGTGATTATTATGTGAATCCAATTTTATCCTAATTGAAGAAGAAACTTCAATTCTAAACATGGTAGAAATAAAACTTTTTCTTATGAAACCAAAGCATCGAAATCATTTACCCTAACAAGGAGAATGTGATTTGGTGCCCAATCATGAAAAGAAAGGAGACTACTATGTGAATCCATGTTTATCCCGATTGAAAGATGAACTTCGATTCTAAAAATGGTGCAAAGTGAATTTTTTCTTATAAAACCAAAACATCAAAATCATTTGTCACAACAAGCAGAATGTGATTATGGTGCCCAATCATAAAGAGAAAGGAGACTATTATGTGAATCCATGTTTATCCCAATTGAAATACGGACTTCAATTCTAAAATTGGTAGAAATAGAAGTTTCTCTTTTGAAATCAAAGCATCAATATCATTTATCCCAACGAGGAGAATGTGTTTATGGTGCCCAATCTTGAAAACAAAGGAGATTATGATGTGAGTCCATGTTTATCCTAACTAAAAGACGAATTTCGATTTTAAAAATAGTAGGAAGAGAAGTTTTTCTTATGAAAGCAAGGCATCAGTGTCGTTTATCCTAATAAGGAGAATGTGTTTATCATTCCCGATCATGAAAAAAAGGAGATTATTATGTGAATCCATGTTTATCCCAATTGAAAGACGAACTTCAATTTTAAAAATGGTAGAAATAAAAGTTTTTCTTATAAAACCAAAGCATCAAAATCATTTATCCCAAAGAGGAGAATGTGATTATGGTGCCCAGTCATAAAAGGAAAGGAAATTATTATGTGAATCCATGTCTATCCCAAATGAAAGACGAACTTCGATTCTAAAAATGGTAGAAAGAAAAGTTTTTCTTATGAAACCAAAACATCAAAATCATTTGCCACAATGAGGAGAATGTGATTATGGTGCCCAATCATGAAAAGAAAAGAGACTATTATGTGAATCCATGTTTGTCCCAATTGAAAAAGACCTTCAATTCTAAAATGGGTAGAAATAGAAGTTTCTCGTTTGAAACCAAATCGTCAATATCATTTATTCCAATAAGGAGAATGTGTTTATGGTGCCCATCTTGAAAAGAAAAGAGATTATGATGTGAATCCATTTTTATGCCAATTGAAAGACGAACTTTAACTCTAAAAATGGTAGAAATAGAAGTTTCAACCAAAGCATCAATATCGTTTATCCCAATGAGGAGAATGTGTTTATGGCGCCCAATCTTCAATAGAAAGGAAAATATTATGTGAATCCATGTTTATCCCAATTGAAATACGAACTTTGATTCTAAAAATAGTGGAAAAAAAGTTTCTTTCTCTAAACCAAAACATCAATACCATTTATCCCAATAAGGAGAATGTGATTATGGTGCCCAATCATGAAAAGAAAAGAGATTATTATGTGAATACATGTTTGGCCTAATTGAAAGATGGACTTGGATTCTAAAAATGGTAGAAAGATAAGTTTTTCTTATGAAACCATAGCATCAAAATCATTTATCCAATGATGAGAATGTGATTATGGTGCCCAATCATGAAAAGAAAATATTTTATCATGTTAATGCATGTTTATCCCAATTGGAAGATGCACTTGAATTCTAAAAGTGGAGAAACAGAAGTTTCTCTTTCAAAACCAAAGCATCAATATCATTTATCCCAACAAGGTGAATGTTTTTATGGTGCCCAATCTTGAAAAGAAAGGAAATTATTATGTGAATCCATATTTATCCCAATTGAAAGACAAACTTCGATTCTAAAAATGGTAAAGAGAGAAGTTTTTCTTTTGAAACCAAAGCATCGAAATCTTTTATCCCAATGAGAAGAATGTGTTTATGGTGCCCAATCATGAAAAGAAAGGAAATTATTATGTGAATCCATGTTGATCCCAATTGAAAGACAAACTTCAATTCTAAAAAAATAGAGAAAGAAAAGTTTTTCTTATGAAACCAAGGCATCTGTGCCATTTATCCCAACAGGGAGAATGCGTTTATGGTGCCTAATGATGAAAAAAAAGTAGATTATTATATGAATCCATGTTTATCATAAGATGAACTTTAATTCTAAAAATGGGAGAAATAAAAGTTTTTCTTATGAAACCAAAGCATCAAAATCATTTATCCCAACGAGGAGAATGTGATTGTGGTGCCCACTCTTGAAAAGAATGGTGATTATTATGTGAATCCATGTTTATCCCAAATGAAAGATGAACTTAGATTCTAAAAATGGTGGAAAGAAAAGTGTTCCCTATGAAACCACAGCATCAAAATCATTTATCCCAATGAGGAGAATCTGATTATGGTGCCCACTCATGAAAAGAATGGTGATTATTATGTGAATCCATGTTTATCCCAAATGAAAAACGAACTCCGATTCTAAAAATGGTAGAAAGAAAAGTGTTCCTTATGAAACCAAAGCATCAAAATCATTTATCACAATGAAGAGAATGTTATTACGGTGCCCAATCATGAAAAGAAAGGAAACTATTACGTGAATCCATGTTTATCCCAATTGAAAGATAAACTTCAATTCTAAAAATGGTGGAAATAAAAGTTTCTCTTTCGAAACCAAAGCATCAATATCATTTATCCCAATGAGGAGAATGTGTTTAAGGTGCCCAATCTCGAAAAGAAAGGAGATTATTATGTGAATCTATGTTTATCCCAATTAAAAGATGAACTTAAACTCTTTAAAGGGTAGAAATAGAAGTTTCTCTTTCTAAACCAAAGCATCAAATCATTTATCCCAATGTGGAGAATGTGTTTATGGTGCCCAATCTTGAAAAGAAAGGAGCTTATTATGTGAATCCATATTTATGCCAATTGAAAGACGAACTTTAATTCTAAAAATAATAGAAAGAGAAGTTTTACTTATGAAACCAAAACATCAAAATCGTTTATCACACAAGGAAAATGTGTTTATAGTGCCCAATCATAAAAAGAAAGAAGATTATTACATGAATCCATGTTTATCCCAATTGAAAGATGAACTTTAATTCTAAAAATGGTAGAAAGAGAAGTTTTTCGTATGAAACCAACGCTTCAGAATCAGTTATCCCAATGAGAAGAGTGTGATTATGGTGCCTAATCATAAAAAAAAAGAGATTATTATGTGAATCCATGGTTATCCCAATTAAAAGATGAATTTCGATTCTAAAAATAGTAGAAATAGAAGTTTTTCTTATGAAACCAAGGCAATAGTGTCATTTATCCCAATGAGGAGAATATGTTTAAGGTGCCCAATCATGAAAGAAAAAGGTGATTATTATGTGAATCCATTTTTATCCCAATTAAAGGACAAACTTCAATTCTAAAAATGGTAGAAATTAAAGTTTTTTTCATGAAACCAAAGCATCAAAATCATTTATCCCAATGAGGAGAATGTGATTATGATGCCCAATAATGAAAGAAAAAGAGATTATTATGTGAATCCACGTCTATCCGAAATGAAAGAGGAACTTTGATTCTGAAAATTGTAGAAAGGGAAGTTCTTCTTATGAAACCAAAACATCAAAATCATTTATCACAACAAGGAGAATGTGATTACGGTGTCTAATCATGAAAACAAAGTAGAATATTATGTGAATCCATGTTTATCCTAATTGAAAGATAAACTTTAATTCTAAAATTGGTAGAAATAGAAGTTTCTCTTTCGAAACCAAAGCATCAATATCATTTATCCCAATAAGGAGAATGTGTTTATGGTGCCCAATCTTGAAAAAAAAAAGGAGATTATGATGTGAATCCATGTTTATCCTAATTGAAAGATGAACTTTAATTCTAAAAATGGTAGAAATAGAAGCTTTTTTTTTCTAAACCAATGCATCAATATCGTTTATCCCAATGAGGAGAATGTGTTCATGGCACCCAATCTTCAAAAGAAAGGAGATTATTATGTGAATCCATGTTTTTCTTAATTGAAAAACGAACTTTAATTCTAAAAATGGTAGAAATAGAAGTTTTTCTTTCAAAACCAAAGCATCAATATCATTTATCCCAATGAGGTGAATGTGTCGATGGTGTGCAATCTTGAAAGGAAATGAGATATTATGTGAATCCATGTTTATCCTAGAAAGACAAATTTCAATTCTAAAAATGGTAGAAATAGAAGTTTCTTTCTCTAAACGAAGGCATCAATATCATTTATCCCAATGAGGAGAATATGTTTATAGTGCCTAATCTTGAAATGAACAGCAATTATTGTGTGAATCCGTGTTTTTCCCAATGGAAAGACTAACTTTAATTCTAAAAATAGTAGAAAGAGGAGTTTTACTTGCAAAACCAAAGCATCAAAATTGTTTATTACAACAAGGAGAATGTGTTTATAGTGCCCAAACTTGAAAAAAAGAAGATTATTATGTGAATCCAAGTTTATCCTAATTGAAAGATGAACTTCGATTCTAAAAATAGTAGAAAGAGAAGTTTTCTTTATGAAACCAAAGCATCAAAATCATTTATCCTAATATGGAGAATGTGATTATGGTGCCCAATCATGAAAGGAAAGGAGATTATTATGTGAATCCATGTCTATCCCAAATGAAAAATGAACTTCAATTCTAAAAAAGGTAGAAAGAGAAGTTTTCCTTATGAAACCAAAGCATCAAAATCAGTATCCCAATGAGGAGAATGTGATATGGTGCCCAATCATGAAAAGAAAGGAGATTATTTTGTGAATCCATGTTTATCCCAAATGAAAGACGAACTTTGATTGTAAAAATGGTAGAAAGAAAAGTTTTTCTTATGAAAGCAAAACATCAAAATCATTTATCATAACACGGAGAATATGATTATGGTGCCCAATCATGAAAATAAGACTATTATGTGAATCCTTGTTTATCCTAATTAAAAGATGAACTTTAATTCTAAAAATGGTAGAAATTAGAAGTTTTTCTTTCGAAACCAACGTACTAATATCATTTATCCCAATGCAAAGAATGTGTTTATGGTGCCCAATCTTGAAAAGAAAGGAGATTATTATGTGAATCCATGTTTATCCTAATTGAAAGATGAACTTCAATTCTAAAAATGGTAGAAATAGAAGTATCTTTTTCTAATCCAAAGCATTAATATTGTTTATCCCAATGAGGAGAATGTGTTTATGGTGCCTAATAATGAAAAAAAAGGAGATTATTATGTGAATCCATGTCTATCCCATTTGAAAAGGGAACTTGAATTCTAAAAATGGTAGAAAGAGAAGTTTTTCTTATGAAACCAAAGCATTCAAATGATTTATCCCATGAGGAAAATAGGTTTATGGTGCCCAATCTTAAAAAGAAAAGAGATTATTTTGTGAATCCATGTTTATCCCAGTTGAAAAATGAACTTTAATTCTAAAAATGATAGAAAAAGGAAGTTTTACTTACGAAACCAAAGCATCAAAATCATTTATTACAACAAGAAGAATGCATTTATAGTGCCTAATCATGAATAGAAATAAGATTATTTTGTGAATCTATGTTTGTCCCAATTGAAAGACAAACTTCGATTCTAAAAATGGTAGAAAGAGAAGTTTTTCTTATGAAACCAAAGCATCAATATCATTTATCCCAATGAGAAGAATGTGTTTATGGTGCCCAATCATGAAAAGGAATGAGATTATTATGTGAATCCATGTCTGTCCCAATTGAAAGATGAACTTTAATTCTAAAAATAGTAGAAAGAAAACTTTTACTTATGACACCAAGGCATTAATATCATTTATCCTAAAAAGGAGAATATGTATATGGTGCCCAATCATGAAAAGAAATGAGATTATTATATGAATCCATATTTATCCCAACCGAATGACGAACTTTGATTCCAAAAATGGGAGCGAGAAAAGTTTTTCTTATGAAACCAAAGCATCACAACCATTTATCCCAACAAGGAGAATGTGAATATGGTGTGCAATCATGAAAAGAAAGGAGATTATTCTATGAATCCATGTTTATCCCAATTGAAAGATGAACTTGAACTCTAAAAATGGTAAAAATAGAAGTTTCTCTTTCAAAACGAAAGCATCAATATCATTTATCCCAATGAGGAGAATGTGTTTATGGTGCCTAATCATGAAAAGAAAGGAGATTATTATGTGAATCCATGTTTATCCCAATTAAAGATGAACTTTGTTTCTAAAATGGTAGAAAGAAAAGTTTTTTTTTATGAAACCAAAGCATCATAATCATATATCCCAGTAAGAAGAATGTGCTTATGGTGCCCAGTCATGAAAAAAAATGAGATTATTATGTGAATACATGTTTATCTCAATTGAAAGACAAACTTCGATTCTAAAAATGGTAGAAAGTAAGGTTTTCTAATGAAACCAAAGCATCAAAATCTTTTATCATAATTAGGAGAATGTGATTATGGTGTCCAATCATGAAAAGGAGATTATTATGTGAATCCATGTTTTTTTTAATTAAAAAAAGAACTTTAATTCTAAAAAAGGTAGAAATAGAAGTTTTTCTTTGAAAACCAAAGCATCAATATCATTTATCCTAATGAGGTGAATGCGTTGATGGTGCGCACTCTTGAAAGGAAATGAGATTATTATGTGAATCCATGTTTATCCTAATTAAAACACAAACTTTAATTATAAAAATTGTAGAAAGATAAGTTTTTCATATGAAACCAAGGCATCAATATCATTTATCCCAATAAGGAGAATGTGTTTATGGTGCCCAATCATGAAAAGAAAGTAGATTACTATGTGAATCCATGTTTATTCCAAGTGAAAAATGAACTTTAACTCTAAAAATGGTGGGAAAGGAAGTTTTTCTTTTGGAACCAAAGCATCAATATCATCTATTCCAACAAGAAGAATGTGTTTATGGTGCCTTATCATGAAAAGAAAGGAGATTATTATGTGAATTCGTATTTATACCAATTGAAAAATGAACTTTAATTCTAAAAATAGCAAAAATAAAAGTTTTTCTTACGAAACCAAAGCATCAATATCATTTATCCCAACAAGAAGAATGTGTTTATGATGCCTAATCATGAAAAAAAAAGGAGATTATTACATGAATCCATGTTTATCCCAATTGAAAGACGAACTTCAATTCTAAAAGTGGTAGAAATAGAAGTTTCTCTTTCAAAACCAAAGCATCAAGATCATTTATCCCAATGAGGAGAATGTGTTCATAGTGCCTAATCATGAAAAAAAAGAGATTATTATGTGAATTTATGTTTATCCCAATTGAAAACTAAAATTCAATTCTAAAAATAGTAGAAAGAAAAGTTTTTCTTATGAAACCAAAGCATTAGAATCATTTATCCTAATGACGAGAATGTGTTTATGGTGCCCAATAATGTAAAGAAAGGAGATTATTATATGAATCCATGTTTATCCCAATTGAAAGGTGAACTTGAATTCTAAAACTGGTAGGAAGATAAGTTTTTCTTATGAAACCAAAGCATCAAAATCACTTATCCCAACGAAGAGAATGTATTTATGGTGCCCAATCATGAAAACAAAGGAGATTATTGTGTAAATCCAAGTTTATCCCAATTGAAAGATGAACTTCAATTCTAAAAATGGTAGAAAGTGAAGTTTTTCTTATGAAACCAAAGCATCAAAATCATTTATCATAGCAAGGAGAATGTGTTTATAGTGCCCAATAATGAAAAGAAAGGAGATTATTATGTGAATCCGTGTTTATCCAATTTGAAAAATGAACTTGATTCTAAAATGGTAGAAAGAGAAGTTTTTCTTATGAAACCAAAGCATCAAAATCATTTATCCAATGAGGAGAATGTGATTATGGTCCCAATCATGAAAAGATAAGAGATTATTATGTGAATCCATGTTTATACCAATTGAAAGACGAACTTGAATTCTAAGAGTGGAGAAATAAAAGTTTCTCTTTCAAAACCAAAGCATCAATATCATTTATCCCAATGAGGCGAATGTGTTTATGATGCCCAATCTTGAAAAGAAAGGAGATTATTATGTGAATCCACATTTATTCCAATTGAAAGATGAACTTCGATTCAAAAAATGGTAGAACGAGGAGTTTTTCTTCTGAAACCAAAGCATCAAAATCTTTTATCCCAATGAGAAAAATGTGTTTATGGTGCCCAATCATGAATAGAAAGAAGATTATTATGTGAATACATCTTAATCCCAATTGAAAGGCAAACCTCGATTCTAAAATTGGTAGAAAGTGAGGTTTTTCTAATGAAACCAATGCATCAAAATCATTTATCCCAACGAGGATAATGTGATTATGGTGCCCAATCATGAAAAGAAATGAGATTATTATCTGAATCTGTATTTATCCTAATTGAAAGATGAACTTCAATTCTAAAAATGGTAGAAATAGAAGTTTCTCTTTTAAAACCAAAGATCAATATCATTTATCCCAATGAGGTGAATGTGTTCATGGTTCCCAATCTTGAAAGGAAATGAGATTATTATGTGAATCCATGTTTATCACAATTGAAACATGAACTTCAATTCTAAAAATAGTAGAAAGAGAAGTTTCTCTTATGAGACCAAAGCATCAATATCATTTATCCCAATGAGAAGAATGTGCATAAAGGTGCCCAATCATGAAAAAAGAGGAGATTATTATGTGAATCAATGTTTATCCTAATTAAAAGATGAACTTTAACTCTAAAAATAGTAGAAGGAGAAGTTTTTCTTGTGAAACCAAAGTATCATAGCTATTTATCCCAATAAGGAGAATATGTTTGTAGTGCCTAATCTTAAAAAGAAAGGAGATTATTATGTGAAGCCATGTTTATCTCAACTGAAAATCGAACATCAATTCTAAAAATGGTAGAGATAGAAGTTTCTCTTTCAAAACCAAAGCATCAATATCATTTATCCCAATAAGGAGAATGTGTTTACATTGTCCAATCTTTAGAAAAAAGGAGATTATTATGTGAATCTATGTTTATCCCAATTAAAAGCTGAAATTCAATTCTGAAAATAGTAGAAAGAAAAGTTTTTCTTACGAAACCAAAGCATTAATATCATTTATCCTAATGAGGAAAATGTTTTTATGCTGCCTAATCATGAAAACAAAGGAGATTATTATGTGAATCCATGTTTATCCCAATTGAAAGATGAACTTTGATTCTAAAAATGGTAGAAAGTGAAGTTTTTCTTATGAA
>JAQSVH010017348.1:0-11417 GCA_029448705.1 Adansonia digitata | reverse complement strand
TTTTTTTGGGATAAATGGCATCTTATAGTACTAAAAAATATTTAATGTGATACTTATATAAAAAAAGTTTAAACATCGTATCTTAAGCTTTATTTCATCTATCAAGATATAGTAACTTTTAATATGATTAAAAATTTTGATGATATGTCAATGAGGCATTAGAAAATATGCTGCATTACCATTTAAGCCGTAATTTTTTTAACAAATATGAATTTTGTGCTTATGACCAAACCTTCTAACTTTTAAAATTTGTTTGATATATTAAGGGATGAAAAGGGAATCATTGGACATGAACTTAATTTATACTTGTAAACTTTGTTTACTCTTAGTGAGTAGGTCAAGAGGTTCTTGACAACTTTCAAAATTTGTTTAATGCAAATAAATAAGAAAATTTATTATCCCACTCCTATGTTAAAAGGACGTTAAACAAACATAACATGAACATATGAACTTTGGGTTTTCATAGCATACTTAAAAGAAGAAGATGCCAACCATCTATATATATTCCAAATTAAATAGTAGTCCGTAGTATTATCATCACCATTGAAAAATCAAACTTATTCGATGAGTCGAATTAAAAATTAATGCCTACTCTAATTCGGTACATGTTATAGAATTGAGAATTTAGGGAATCAATGAAACATCAATTCAATCAGTAAAAAAACTTGTCAAAAAACTAGGAAAAAATTGGATTTAAGCTTATTTTAATTTTTTTAAAAATTATTTTGTGTAATGGTATTTGAACTTTTAACCATTTAAATCTATATTAAAGACTATATCACTTTAATAGGTCAATTGATCAAACTGATTAAACCGATGACTCGGTGGTCTTACAGGTTTGACCTATGATTTTTTTTAAACATTGATCATCATTAGAATTCTAATTGGAAAAAAGGGGAAAAGAAACTTCAGATTGTAGACACCTAATTTTGTCCGAGTCTTTTTTTTTACAATCTTTAATATACGAGATTAAGAACTTAACGACAACCCTCATTGGGAGTGATCTCTTTTAGATGAATTAGACATTCTCAAAACCTTTTCATTCATAGTTAAATGGCCACAAGTTCACATGATTAAAAAAAATGAATCACATTTTGATCTTTAATTTCAGATATATAAGATGAATATTTAAGAAAAAAATCATTTTTTTATATTTTATTGTTAAAATTTTGAAAATTTGTTTCGCGGACAACATCAAAGTCAAATTTATCATTTTTAGAAAATTTTAGAGAATTTTTCATTAAACTTGGGAAGTGAACTACTGTATAATTGTATCGATACCTGTATGATATTTATGCCAATATGTACTTCAAAAAGTCATAAATATTCAAGAAAAAAATTCATATTGGCATTTTACACTACAGGGAGTCAGGTTGTCTATTTTTGTGACTAATTTTGAATTTTTCACAATATTGAGAGTTTTATACTCGTAAAGTTTTTTTGGCAAAATTATTTTGGATTCTGAATTTTCATCTTTACTTTTTTGTAAATTAATATCTATTATGATATATCTTGTTTAATTCATTTTATATAGGTTTACATGTATTCTTTGAAATTTTTTTGATTTAGAAATGCAAGCTTTTCTTTATCTATAAAATTTTATGGTGCAATTTTCTTAAGTTTTCAACTTCAAAATTCTTTAAAAATTTATATTTAAAAACATCAGTTTTTTCAAATTTATAAGTTTTACATTTTTTCTCATTTTTAAAATATGAATTTTTCTACTCTATAAATTTTTTCAAGAAGATTTTTCTTAGTTTATAATTTTTAAAATTCTTTAAATATTATTATTTAATTCATATTAAATCGATTTGTGAAAATTCTTTTTATTTTATTAGTTTTACATTACTCTTTTGAAATTTTTGTATTTTTTAAATACGAAGTTTTTTACTTTGTAATTTTTTGAGAAGATTTTTCTTAGTTTATAATTTTCAAAATTCTTTAGATATTATTATTTAATCCATATTAAACCATTTTTGAAATATTCAATTTATTGTATGTGTTTTAGAATTTTTTTCTTGTTACCATGATACAGGTTTAGACTCCAAAAGTTTTGTTGGTAGTTTTTTTTTTAAGTTTATAATTTTTAAAATTCTTTAAATATTATTATTTAATTCATATTAAATTAGTTTTGAAAAATTTTCATTTATTTAATGAGTTTTAACATTTTTTCTGTTATTGAGATACAAATTTTTCTACTCCAAAAATTTTTTCGATAGGATTTTTTTTGAGTTTATAATTTTTTAAAATTCTTCAAATATTTCTGTTTAATTCACATTAAATCAGTTTTTCAAAATTTAATTTATTTTACCAATTTTGCATTTTTTTACATGTAGCAATTTTCCCTGTAAATGTTTTTTTCTCGTAAAATTTTGCAAGTTTGCTATTATAATTTTTTCCTCGTACATAAAAAAATTTGTTTTAATTATTAAATTAAATTAAATTTGTTATATAAAATTTTATTTTAAAAGTATAATTTTTAATTTTTATAGTTTAGTTCTTATAGTTAATTTTTATGATATAATTTTGCATATTATATATAAATATCACTCAAAATATCTATAGAAATCAATAATATCATGCATGACCTCACAAGGAGGCGAGAGTTATAAATTTAAATCCAATCAATTTGTCAAAAACAAAATCATATCTAAAATAATTAAACAAAAAAATTCAAAAAATTAAGAAATTGTGAATATAATAAATGAAAGAAAATTCTTATGGATTTTGGATGGAGCCCCAGGGCAAAATGGAGTCAAAAAGACCATTTTTGTCGTCCCCCCTCACAAAAACCATCAACAAAATTCTCTCAAAAACAAAACGCTTTCCATACTCGAATTCAACCATTTTTCATAGAAATTTTCGAGAAATTATAAGTTTAAAAGCTTTTCAAGTTAATTTCATCTAGAAAATTTTGCAATTTTTGCTTATATGCACCATTTTTCTTCTTTAATATGAGTCAGAATCATGTTAAGCTCACGGATTTTATCATGTTGAAAGGCTAACATGTTGACAGTGATCAATTTCCTATATATTTATTGATATATTAATTTATTTTAAAAAGTTTGACTTTTTTAAAATATTGTTGTTTTTAATGAGATATTAATTTTGTTGAATGTATATGTTTATCCTTAATATTTTCATGTTAATATGTTGATCTACATATTTATATATTCATTTTTTGTTATTTTATTTTTGTATGTAAACCTGATGATATTTATTCATGTTTATTTTCATGATTTTGTGTTACAGAATATTGATGCATATTTATTTCTTACCTTGGCCGAATTTGATATGAATTGATAATGATGATTTTGTGCTTATTGTTGTCTTAACTTCATGTTTTTTAGCCTATTTTATAAATATTAGAAATTTTAAGGATTAAATCATAAAATACGTAAACTTTTTTATGCCATTTTTGGTTGGGTCGAGAGCTTTATAGGCTATTAAAAAACTAATTTTGTGTGTTTTGGAACATGTTTTAGGTGATTTTAGCATTTTAGGGGTTGTTTTATAATTTTAGAAAATTTAAAGGCTAAATTGCAAAATATGTAAAACTTGTGTTTTATGGCCAAAAATGTTTAGCTAAACCTTCATATAGATTTTTTCCATGATTTGATTTTTGTAATGTTGTGTATTTTTTCGTATAGCGGTCAAAATGCAAATTTAGGAAATTTAAGGGCTATTTTACAAAATGTAGAAAAAAATTTTATTTTAAGGCTGAAGTGTTCGGTCGAATTATGGCTGACATATTTGCTATATTTTCCATGTATGTTTTCATGTGATTTTATAATTTTTAGGTTTTTTCATCATGTAGGGACTAATAAAAATTTAGAAAAGTTTAGGGACTAAATAGAAATTTTAGTATTTAAGAGGCAATTCGGACATTTTACAAGTTTTAAAGATTTCTATTATTTCTACGACCTTTCGTACGGATATACAAATTTTTGAAATTTTTCATATTTGTTTAGTCTTCCAAAAGATATGAAATTCCATTTTAAAAAATTCAGGGGCTTGGCTAAAAATTTTGCATTTTATTTCAAAATAAAAATTTTAGCTTTTTCATTTAGACTAAATTCATCTACTTTTCATCATTTTAATGTCTATTAAGGTACTAAGATACTTTCACGTTGAAGGTAAACCTTAGGGGCACTTTGGTAATTTCTTAAAATCAAGTCCTAGATAGTAACTAGGATGCTTTTATGCCAAAGGAGAATGTTTTGGATTCACTTAGCTTTTTAAGGTCATTTTAGTGTCCATTAGGGATGCCGGGATACTTTCATGTTAAAGGTACACCTTAAGGGCATTTTTATAATTTTTTATCGAGATGCTTTTATGCCAAAGGTGGATTTTAGAATTTGCTTAGCTTTTTAAGATCATTTTAGTGCCCCTTAGGGATGCCAGGATACTTTCATGTCGAAGGTATACCCTAAGGGCATTTTTATAATTTTTTTATCAAGAGGCTTTTATGTGAAAGGTGAATGTTTAGAATTTGTTTAGCCTTTTAAGGTCATTTTAGTGTCCATGAAAGGAATCATGATATTTTCATGTTGAAGGTATACCCCAAGGGCATTTTTATTCTTTTCTTCATCGGGATGCTTTTATGCCAAAGGTGAATGTTAGAATTCATCTAGCATTCTAAGGTCATTTTAATGTCTATTAGGGGTACCAGGATACTTTCATGTCGAAGGTATACCCGAAAGGCATTTTCATAATTTTCCTCATCAAGATGCTTTTATGCCAAAGGTGAATTTTAGTATTCATTTAGCCTTTTAAGGTAATTTTAGTGTCCATTAGAGGTATCAGGATACTTTTATGTCAAAGGTATACCTTAAAGGCATTTTGGTAATTTCATTCAAACCAAGTCCTATGTGATTACTAGGATACTTTTATGTCAAAAGTAAACTTTAGGAATAGGTTCGCCATTTTAGAATGTTATCGAATCCTAAGATATACTATAAATATATTCAATAAATATAAAATTCTCTTTTTAAAAAATTTAGACAATGTCTCCCAGTTAGAATATTATGTAAAATTTCTCCCAAAATATGAGAGAGATAGATTATATTAATAACGATATATCTTTTTCAAGATAGGAATCAGGATTTTTGTAAATTTTGAAAAAAACAAAACCTTTTGCATTCCCTTGGCTCTCCACGGAGGTGCAAAAGATATTTTGAATTTTAAAACATTTCGCATCCCTTTGGTTTTCTGTTAGGATACAAAGGAGAATGATAAAAAGCTTTTATGTTCCATTGGTCCTCTAATGGAGTACGTAAGAGATTTTAACTTCTAAAATTTTAAAAACTTGATCTTTCTAACATGGAATGATAAATTTGTTTCATATATTATTATTTAGAAATTTATACTTAAATGCCAAACATTGAAACCGAATAAAAATTAAAATTCAAGTTGAGATGTGATTAATAAGGTATCATTTTTCGAGCATCACGAGATGGTTGATCCTTACTTATCTTGTTATTGTCATTGATTATCTTGAAATAACCGAGTCGACGATTTTAAAGATGCGTTCAGATCCATTGACTAATCAAAGTGCAAAATTTGGGTTTGAATATTTAAAAGTTCGAAGGAAATCTGAGGAAAGGAAACTTGATTTTTTTTCTTGACAAATTTGAGAAAAATAAGATTGACAAATCTATATTGACGAAATTTGAATATTTCTTGACAATTTTTGAAAAAAAAGGGATTGGAGTATCCCCTCAGAAAATGGGGTTGGAGTATCCCTATAAATGAAAACTTTAGTAAGTTTCGAATTTTGAATAAGGTTTGTAAAAGCAAGGTTAAAGTATTCCCTCAAAGAACGGGGTTGGAGTATCCCCAATGGAAACTTTAATGATTTTAGAGAGACGAGATCGAAGGATTTATCTTGACAAAGGTTTGGCGATTTCTTGACAAAATGACATTTTTTGATAAATTCTAGACAAAATAGGTGATTTTTTATTAGAAAAATTGATAAAAAAAAGGATAGTAAAGCTTAAAAATTGTTCATGCCTTGGTCTACGCCTACAAGGTTCAATACATGTTTCTCTCATCTAGACAGGGTTGATCGAGATCACATAGAGGCATTCGAATGCCTCGGAGTAGGAGTTTGGAGGAACCAACTAATCGTGAACAATGTTGAAAACAGGAGACGACATCGTGCTGTACCCATTTTTAATTTTATTTTGAACAAATCAAAAGGTTCCAGGGGTGGTGTGAAGCGCCATTAAAAAGCTAACTCGATAAGAATCAATATGAAATTATTCCAAAAATCTTAAAAAATTGCCTTCTAAGTGGAAATAATTTTTTAAGTAGGGACTAGTTCAATGCTGGTAGCATTGCAAAATTATATCGGACTTATACGAAATCATTAAATTGCAAAAAATATCATTTCAAAAAGTAAATTTCATGAATATTTTATGAAAAATATTGAAAAATCTAAAAAAATCATCTGTTGGGTCCAAAAAAATGTGAATCACTAATTCTAGTGGTTCTAAATAGTAAAACATTAAAAAATCGTAACTCCTTCATTCGGAATGATCTAAGGGAAAATAACACACCGTTGGGAAGAAAATTCGATGCCCTTATAGGGAAAGATGTCAAAAAATTCATGAAAAATTGTCTATGGCTTGAAAATGAGTTTTTAACTCATGAATACAGTGCCGCAAACATAAAAGGGAAATTTTTGGTTTTCTTGGATTTCCTTGAACAAAATTCAAGCCATGGACATCCGAACATCTGTAGTAGGAAGAAATGAGTGACAGGGGCTTCACAAGCTCATTTAACAATTGCAGAGTGATTTGGAATGATGAAATAGCCCATTGACCATGCTACACACACAAGGATTCTAGGTAAAGATCAAGGCATAAACAAATTTGAATGCTAAAAAAAGGACATTTTATTTTTGAAAAAAAAAATTTAGCCTCTTTCAATCTTGAACCTAAAGACAAATGGCTTAATATTACCTTAAGATTAAAGTGTCAATTTGCAAAAAATAATAGACCATTACTCCTAATATATAATCTTAATCTAATTTGCAGTGTATTTTTTTCAAAAAAACATATATATATAAATATTTTAGCACATCAAATGGATATTATAAAAACTAAGCAAACAAATTAATAATATCAAAATCAAAGGCAAAAAACAATATCATCAAAAGGTAATTAAAGAAAATTTCATAATTATAAAATGCACCCTTAGACATATACATGTCACCCCACGTTGCACTACCCTTCTTAAATTTTTTGACATTTTATCTTAGACTATTTTATGAGGTTGAGTGGTTGGTATTTTCTCTTTAGATAGTTGGCCTGGGTTCAAAACCTAAGCCATTCAATCTTGTTTTTTGTTTTTTGCAGTTAGGTCAAGCTGACCTAGGCTGATTCACGGGTTGCCACACGAGTTGTGCTTGACTCGTGCTGATGGCCTAGTTCCAAATCTCAGGTCATATTTTTGTTTTTTTTATTTTTTTCTTCTTCCTTTCTAGTTTTCCTTTCTTTTTCTTTTTTTTTTTCCTTTTTTCTTCTTCCTAACCTTACAAGAAAATAAAAGACCCAAAAATAGATGAGCAACCAATGTTTCGACCACCAACCATCATCATCGATTGCTACTCGCTAGAGCCGTTGGCTTCTAAAATTCACTTCTAAACTTTTTTTGATCTCCTCTTTCTAAATTCGGAGTTAGATTTCTTAAATCATTTTAGATTTTTCTAAATGTACAAAAAAGCTTGAATTTTTATTCTCAAATCTAGCTATCGTCCATTATTGGATCGTTCTCAAACTCTAATATGTTCTTCTCCTCCATATGAGCTTCATTTCGACCATTAGGATTCTACAAAGAAGCACAGCAACCTCCTTAACGAAAAAACCCCACTCAGAAATTTTAATTTTTTTTAACATTCTTTTGGTTTTTTTTAAGTTTATTTTTTTGAAGTCTTTGAAAAATTTTTCCAAGACTTTTTCTCCTCCCTTTGCTCTTTCCATTGGTGGTTATATGTACCAAGGAAAAAGCAAAAATGGTGGTGGCAGAAGCTGCCATGGTTGGTTTTTGTAAAAATACAGAGCTACTACCATGCTTACTCTTTTTGTTTTTTCTATTTTTTTAATTTTTCATATGTTATTCTTATTTCATGAAAAAAATTTTATTTAGCATGTGGGTTACTTGTTACATTTCACAAAACTGGCCTAGGTTCGAAACCCATGTTGTTTTTTCTTTTTCTTTTTTATCTTTTATCTTTTTGATTTGATTTTGTCATTTTATCATAAAAGTTCATGCTTGATGTATTGGTTTTTTTTACCACCACCATTCATAAAGTGGCCTGGGTTTGAAACCCATGCCACTCTTCTCTTTTTTTTTAAAAAAATTTTTTTCCTTTTTTATTTTTTTGTCATTTTATAACTAAAACATATGCTTGGTGTGTATGTCATAAGCGAAAAATTCATAATTTGTTTTTCTTTTCCAAAATAAGCCTAAATTAAAATGAATTAGGCTCAATTAATTTAGATCCAACAAACTTAAATTCAAAGTGGCTTGATTAATTAAACTATTCCATATAACGATTGGTCCAAAAACTACCCAGACAAAATTTGGCGTCTATGGTTCCCTCTCTTTGGCTATTGTGGATTATCCAAAACAAGGTAAAGACTGATAGACACTATTTTATCCGGGGCATGCTCGATGTTGCCTTGTGTTCTTGCAATGAAAAGTCTAAATTTAATGTAATGCTTGGACAAAACACAATTTTGTTGGTGATTCTGAGAATTTTTGGCAAAAGGTAAAGTCTAAACCTTCGGATGGAAGACCTAGACTGCGATCCTAGGCTCGACCTATACCTAGGTTTAACTAAAAATGATATAATGTGCCAAATCACAGCCAGCAACGCTAGAATTTTAAAAGAATTTTTTTGGCAAATTTCAGATAAAAGACCTAGACTATGATCCTAGGCTTGCCCTATTCCTAGGTTCGACTTAAAAAGATAGAGTGCCAATATGCCAAATCACATCCAGCAACATCAGACTTTTGAAAGGATTTTTTTGACAAATTTCGAATAAAAGACCTAGACTATGATTCTAGGCTTGATTTATCCCAACGTTTGACATAAAAAGACAAAATGCCAACATTTTGAATCATGGCCAGCAATACTAGATTTTTAAAAGGATTTTTTTGACAAATTACGAATAAAAAACCTAGACTACAGTCTTAGGCTTGACCTATCCCGAGGCTCAACTTAAAATGACAAATGCCAATGTGCCAAATCACGAGCAACAATGTTGGTCTTTCGAAAAGGTTTCTTGATAAAGTGTCTTAACTAAGGTTTTTGACAAAAGTTCTTGACAAAAGATTTCTTGACAGAGTGTCTTAACTGATGTTCTTTACAAAAGTTCTTGACAGAATGTCTTAACAGAGTTTCTTAACAAAAGTTCTTGACAGATGATGCTAATAAGCTGGACCATAACATTTCGATGGCATTAAACTTTAAAAAGGATTTCTTAACAAAGGGTCTTGCTTGAGGTTCTTGTGTAAAATTTTGAACAGAGGATATCAATAAGTCAGATCACAGTATTCTAGGGATGATGTGAAACCTTAAATAGAAAAAGGTTTTACTTAAGCAACCTTTTAATTTGCCAATTTTCAACATTAAAGATTCTTTCTAGGAAGTTCATTATGATTTGATAAATTTTGCTTAACATGATGCTAGTAGGATGATGTTATGCCATGACAATATAAATGCATGATATAATGATGTGTACATAAGTTTCTTAACAATCTATATAATCATGCATAAGTTCTAATATGGGAATAGATGTTAAAAAATTTTCTTTTAATTAGGAGCCATTTTCCTTATACTATAGTTTAAATGTTGATAGGCCTTGTGATCATGACTCATTTGATGCTTGGATGATAGTTTTCTTGACTCGATATACCAGACAGGCTTTTCTAGACAATGTGAGAATTAGGATGGTTACATTTTTTGACTCAAGGTGTTTCATGATCCTTTCTAATAAGGTTGTTAAATCTAATTGGTGGTTTATGGGCTAGATAATTGTTTAGCTTGGTTAATGTTTAGGTCTTGATAGCATTTTGACTAAGTTGTGTGAGTTTGGTTTAGGTTAATTTAATCGTATTTTGTGACTGATGATCTCGAGTGTTGAAGGTAAATCAGCATATGATTGTGATAGATAGGTATTGGGTATGGGGGAATTCATGATCTTGACATTCGAGGCATGAATAGAGCTCATTATGCTCTTCTCATCCTTTTGATGTAATATCAAGAAATCCTAATGTGAATTTTATTCGATTATTGAGTATTATCAATTAAATGGTAATCATAATGCAATGCAGATGTGAGTAGAAGGGGTTAAAAGAAGCAGGGTAATATTTCTTTCATGACAAAAAATGATACAATTTGGTTTGTATTTCACAAACAAAAGAAAAAATGACAACAAAGACTCCAGACAATTTTGACAAAAATGTTTCTTTGATGCATCTTGATATTTTTCTTGAATGATCAACATGCCTGATGCAAGTTGATCTTCCAAAAATGCTTAAGATTATCATATGCCATTATGCAAATATCCTCAACTTGAGTGTTTGCTTCTTTATCCTTTCAGACATAGGCTAGGATTAGATGAACTCTGATTCTGATTTGGTTAAGGTTTAATTAGATTTGATTGGAGTTTCCACTTAGTTTAGTCAAGGTAAGGCTAAGTTTGATTTGATGTAGCCACAATTGGGTAAGGCTTGACTGAGGTTTTTTTTACATGTATTTGGCTATGATCTAATTTGGTTGAATCTTGGGTTAGGTTGAAGCTAAGTTTTTTGAGCTACCATTTTAAGTTTTTGACTCAAGTTAGGTAAGCTGCCCAGATGCCTTTCTAGGTTTTCATCCAAAACCTTATTTTTTAATATTTTTATTTTTTGTTTTTCTACTGATGATGCCTCTTGACAGAGTTTAAATTAACTGGGTTGGGTAAGACATTGACATCCATTTTCGTTAAGATCAAGGCCTTTCCAGAGAAATATTTGTTAGCTTTAATGGAGAGATTGAACCAAGAGGGGGGTGAATTGGTTCTATAAAAATTGTAATATTAAAAATTTAAACAAGATAGGGAAGAGAGAAAATCAACAAATGATATATAGAGGTTCGGTCCTTGAATCGGCACTTACGTCATCTCTTCTTGGTACTTGCTTACCAAGGTGATTTCCACAATTCACTAATAAAATTTTTCACCTTTAAGGATAAGGTATAACCTTACACACCTATCTTTTAAGGCTTAGATAGAACCTTTCAATTCCCTTGAGAATTATACCCCAAACTCTCAAGTATTTTCACTCATTTTTTCTCAACCCCTTTTTGTCAAACGAAGGAAGTGTTTTGCAAACTAATTAAACCTCTATTAGGTGGATGTTTGCTG
>JAQSVH010017337.1:0-11417 GCA_029448705.1 Adansonia digitata | reverse complement strand
CCAAGTTTAACTCATTTCACAGATGAATTTTGATTATAAGGAAAATGGTGGAAAGAAAAGCTTTTCTTGCAAGTCCAAACCATCAATATCATGCGCCCTAATGAGGAGAACTAGATTCTAGTGCCTATAACAAAAATAATGGAGATTATTATGAGTGTCCAAGTTTAACGCATTTCACAGATGAATTTTGATTATAAGGAAAATGGTGGAAAGAAAAGCTGTTCTTGCAAATCCAAAGCATCAATATTGTGTATCCCAATGTGGAGAACAAGATTTTAGTGCCAACAACAAAAGATATGGATATTATTATAAGTATCGAAGTTTAACTCATTTTACAGATGAATTTTGATTATGAGGAAAATAGAGGAAAGAAAAGCTTTTCTTGCAAATCTAAAGCGACAATGTCGTGTATCCCAATATGGAGAACAAGATTATAATGCCAATAACAAAAAAAATGGAGATTATTATGCCCATGTTTGTCTCATTTCACAGATGAACTTTGATTATAAGGAAAATGGTGGAGAGAAAAGCTTTTCCTGCAA
The DNA here is from genome assembly GCA_029448705.1 of Adansonia digitata. Taxonomy (NCBI): domain Eukaryota; kingdom Viridiplantae; phylum Streptophyta; class Magnoliopsida; order Malvales; family Malvaceae; genus Adansonia; species Adansonia digitata. The sequence continues at coordinate 10,875 of JAQSVH010017337.1, read as the reverse complement.
ATCAAAAGCATCAATATCGTGTATCCCATGAGGAGAACATGATTGTAGTGCCAACAATAAAAAGAATGGAGATAATTACGAGTATCCAAGTTTAACCCATTTCATGGATGAATTTTGCTTATAAGGAAAATGGTGGAAAGAAAAGCTTTTCTTGCAAGTCCAAACCATCAATATCATGTACCCTAATGAGGAGAATATGATTGTAGTTCCCATAACAAAAATAATGGAGACTATTACAAGTATCCAAGTTTAACTCATTTAACAGATGAATTTTGATTATGAGGAAAATGGTGGAAAGAAAAGCTTTTCTTGCAAATTCAAAGTGTTAATATTGTGTATCCCAATGTGGAGAACAAGATTGCAACACCAATGACAAAGGAAATAGGGATTATTATGAGTATACAAGTTTGCCTTATTTTGTGGATGAACTTTGATTAAAGGAAAATGGTGGAAAGAAAAGCTTTTCTTGCAAATCCAAAGCATCAATATCTTGTATCCCAATGAGGAGAACATGATTGTAGTGCCAATAACCAAAAGAATGGAGATTATTATGAGTATCCAAGTTTGTCTCATCTCACGAACGAATTTTGATTATAAGGATAATGGAGGAAAGAAAAGTTTTTCTTGGAAATCCAAAGTGACAATATTGTGTATCCCAATGAGAAGAGCATGATTGTAGTGCCAGTAACCAAAAAAAATGGAGATTATTATGAGTATCCAAGTTCAACTCATTTCACGGATGAATTTTGATTATAAGGAAAATGGTGAAAAGAAAAGCTTTTCTTGCAAGTCCAAACCATCAATATCATGTACCCGAATGAGGAGAACATGATTGTAGTGCCATAACAAAAACAATGGAGATTATTATGGGTATCCAAGTTTAACATATTTCACAGATGAATTGTGATTATGAGGAAAATGGTGAAAAGAAAAGCCTTTCTTGCAAATTGAAAGCGATAATATTGTGTATCCTAGTGTGGAGAACAAGATTGTAGTGCCAACAACAAAAGATATGGAGATTATTGTGAGTATCCAAGTTTGTCTTATTTCACGGATGAACTTTGATTATGAGGAAAATAGTGGAATGAAAACCTTTTCTTGCAAAACAAGAGCATCAATATCGCGTATCCCAATGAGGTGAACATGATTGTAGCGCCCATAACAAAAAGAATGGAGATAATTACGAATATCCAAGTTTAACTCCTTTCATGGATGAATTTCGATTATAAGGAAAATAGTGGAAAGAAAAGCTTTTCTTACAAGTCTAAACCATCAATATCATGTACCTTAATAAGAAGAACATGATTGCAGTGCCCAAAACAAAAATAATGGAGATTATTACGAGTATCCAAGTTTCACTCATTTAACCGATGAATTTTCATTATAAGGAAAATGGTGGAAAGAAAAGATTTTCTTGTAAATCCAAAGTGACAATATCATGTATCCCAATGTGGAGAATAAGATTGCAGTGCCAATGACAAAGGAAATGGGGATTATTATGAGTATACAAAGTTTGCCTTATTTTGCGGATGAACTTTTATTAAAGGAAAATGGTGGAAAGAAAAGTTTTTCTTGCAAATCCAAAGCATCAATATCTTGTATCCCAACGAGGAGAACATGATTGTAGTGCCAATAACCAAAAGAATGGAGATTATTATGAGTATCCAAGTTTGTCTCATCTCAAAAATGAATTTTGATTATAAGGATAATGGAGGAAAGAAAAGCTTTTCTTGGAAATCCAAAGTGACAATATTGTGTATCCAATGAGGGGAACATGATTGTAGTGCCAATAACCAAAAAAGATGGAGATTATTATGAGTATCCAAGTTCAACAAATTTCACGGATGAATTTTGATTATAAGGAAAATGGTGAAAAAAAAAAGCTTTTCTTGCAAGTCCAAACCATCAATATCATGTGCCCCAATAAGGATAACATGATTGTAGTGCCATAACAAAAATAATGGAGATTATTATGGGTATCCAAGTTTAACTCATTTCACGGATGAATTTTGGTTATGAGGAAAATGGTGAAAAAGAAAAGCTTTTCTTGCAAATTGAAAGTGACAATATTGTGTATCCCAGTGTGGAGAACAAGATTGAAGTGCCAATAACAAAAGATATGGAGATTATTGTGAGTATCCAAGTTTGTCTCATTTCTCGGATAAACTTTGATTATGAGGAAAATGGTGGAAAGAAAACCTTTTCTTGCAAATCAAAAGCATCAATATCGCGTATCCCAATGAGGTGAACATGATTGTAGTGCCCATAACAAAAAGAATGGAGATAATTACGAATATCCAAGGTTAACTCCTTTCACGGATGAATTTCGATTATAAGGAAAATGGTGGAAAGAAAAGCTTTTCTTGCAAGTCTAAACCATTAATATCATGTACCCCAATGAGAAGAACATGATTGCAGTGGCCATAACAAAAATAATGGAGATTATTACGAGTATCGAAGTTTCACTCATTTAACGGATGAATTTTGATTATAAGGAAAATGGTGGAAAGAAAAGCTTTTCTTGCAAATCCAAAGGGTCAATATCGCGTATCCAAATGTGGAGAACAAGATAGTAGTGCCAATAACAAAAACAATGGTGATTATTATGAGCATCCAAGTTTGCCTCGTTTCACGAATGAACTTTAATTATAAGGATAATGGAGGAAACAAAAGCTTTTCTTGCAAATCAAAAGCATCAATATCTTGTATCCCAAAGAGGAGAACATGATTGTAGTGCCAATAACCAAAAGAATAGAGATTATTATGAGTATCCAAGTTTGTCTCATCTCACGGACGAATTTTGATTATAAGGATAATGAAGGAAACAAAAGCTTTTCTTGGAAATCCAAAGTAACAATATCATGTATCCCAATAAGGAGAACATGATTGTAGTGCCAATAACTAAAAAAAATGGAGATTATTATGAGTATCCAAGTTTAACTCATTTCACGGATGAATTTTGATTATAAGGAAAACGGTGGAAAGAAAAGCTTTTGTTGGAAGTCCAAACCGTCAATATCATGTACCCCAATGAGGAGAACATGATTGTAGTGCCTATAACAAAAATAATGGAGGTTATTACGAGTATCCAAGTTTAATTCATTTCACAAATTAATTTTGATTATAAGGAAAATGGTGGAAAGAAAAGCTTTTCTTGCAAATCCAAAGCATCAGTATTGTGTATCCCAATATGGAGAACAAGATTGTAGTGCCAATAACAAAAGATATGGAGATTATTATGAGTATTCAAGTTTGCCTTATTTCGCGGATGAACTTTGATTATAAGGAAAATGGTGGAAAGAAAAGCTTTTCTTGCAAATCCAAAGCATCAATATCTTGTATCCCAATGAGGAGAACATGATTGTAGTACCAATAGCCAAAAGAATGGAGATTATTATGAGTATCCAAGTTTGTCTCCTGTCACGGACAAATTTTGATTATAAGGATAATGGAGGAAAGAAAAGCTTTTCTTGGAAATCCAAAGTGACAATATCGTGTATCCCAATGAGGAGAACATGATTGTAGTGCCAATAAGTATCCAAGTTTAACTAATTTCACGGATGAATTTTGATTATGGGAAAAATGGTGGGAAGAAAAACTTTTCTTGCAAATCAAAAGCATCAATATTGTGTATCCAGTGTGGAGAACAAGATTGTAGTGCCAATAACAAAAGATATGGAGATTATCATGAGTATCCAAGTTTGTCTCATTTCGCGAATGAACTTTGATTATAAGGATAATGGTGGAAAGAAAACCTTTTCTTGCAAATCAAAAGCATCAATATTGCGTATCCCAATGAGGTAAATATGATTGCAGTGCCAATAAAAAAAATAGAGATAATTACGAGTATCCAAGTTTAACTCCTTTCACGGATGAATTTCGATTATAAGGAAAATGGTGGAATGAAAAGCTTTTCTTGCAAGTCTAAACCATCGATATCATGTACCCCAATGAGGAGAACATGATTGTAGTGCCTATAACAAAAATAATGGAGATTATTATTAGTATCCAAGTTTAACACATTTCACGGATGAATTTTGATTATAAGGAAAATGGTGGAAAGTAAAGCTTTTCTTGCAAATTCAAAGCATCAATATCATGTATCCCAATGCGGACAACAAGTTTGCAGTGCCAATAACAAAGGAAATAGAGATTATTATGAGTATACAAGTTTGCCTTATTTCACGAATGAACTTTGATTTTAAGGATAATGGAGGAAACAAAAGCTTTTCTTGCAAATCCAAAGCATCAATATCTTGTATCTCAAAGAGGAGAATATGATTGCAGTACCAATAACCAAATGACTAGAGATTATTATGAGTATCCAAGTTTGTCTCATCTCACGGATGAATTTTGATTTTAAGGATAATGGAGGAAAGAAAATTTTTTCTTGGAAATCCTAAGTGACAATATCGTGTATCCCAATGAGGAGAACATGATTGTAGTGCCAATAACCAAAAGAAACGGAGATTATTATGAGTATCTAAGTTTAACTTATTTCACAGATGAATTTTGATTATAAGGAAAATGGTGAAAAGAAAATCTTTTCTTGGAAGTCCAAACCATCAATATCATGTGCCCCAATGAGGAGAACATGATTGTAGTGCCCATAACAAAAATAATGGAGATTATTATGAGTATCCAAGTTTAATTCATTTCACAGATGAATTTTGATTATAAGGAAAATGGTGGAAAGAAAAGCTTCTCTTGCAAATCCAAAGCATCAGTATTGTGTATCCCAATGTGGAGAACAAGATTGTAATGCCAATAACAAAAGATATGGAGATTATTATGAGTATACAAGTTTTCCTTAATTCGCGGATGAACTTTGATTATAAGAACAATGGTGGAAAGAAAAGCTTTTCTTGCAAATCCAAAGCATCAATATCTTGTATCCCAATGAGGAGAACATGATTGTAGTGCCAATAACCAAAAAAATAGAGATTATTATGAGTATCCAAGTTTGTCTCATGTCACAGATGAATTTTGATTATAAGGATAATGGAGGAAAGAAAAGCTTTTCTTGGAAATCCAAAGTGACAATATCGTCTATCCAAATGACGAGAACATGATTGTAGTGCCAATAACCAAAAGAAATGGAGATTATTATGAATATCCAAGTTCAACTCATTTCACGGATGAATTTTGATTATAAGGAAAATGGTGGAAAGAAAATCTTTTCTTGCAATTCCAAACCATCAATATCATGTACGTTAATGAGGAGAACATGATTGTAGTGCCCATAACAAAAATAATGGAGATTATTTTAAGTATCCAGGTTTAACTCATTTCATGAATGAATTTTAATTATGAGGAAAATGGTGGAAACAAAAACTTTTCTTCCAAATCGAAAGCGTTAATATTGTGTATCCCAATGTGGAGAACAAGATTGTAGTGCCAATAACAAAAGATATGGAGATTATTATGAGTATCCAAGTTTATCTCATTTCGCGGATGAACTTTGATTATAAGGAAAATGGTGGAAAGAAAACCTTTTCTTGCAAATCAAAAGCATCAATATCACGTATCCCAATGAGGTAAACAAGATTGCAGTGCCGATAACAAAAAGAATGGAGACAATTACGAGCATCCAAGTTTAACTCCTTCCATGGATGAATTACGATTATAAGGAAAATGGTGGAAAGAAAAGCTTTTCTTGCAAGTCCAAACCATCGATATCATGTACTCCAATGAGGAGAACATGATTGTAGTGCCGATAACAAAAATAATGGAGATTATTACGAGTATCCAAGTTTAACACATTTCACGGATGAATTTTAATTATAAGGAAAATAGTGGAAAGAAAAGCTTTTCTTGCAAATTCAAAGTATCAATATCATGTATCCCAATGTGGAGAACAAGTTTGCAGTGTCAATAACAAAGGAAATGGAGATTATAATGAGTGTACAGGCTTGCCTTTGTTCGTAGATGAACTTTGATTATAAGGAAAATGGTAGAAAGAAAAGCTTTTCTTGCAAATCCAAAGCATCGATATCTTGTATCCCAATTAGGAGAACATGATTGTCACACCAATAACCAAAAGAGTGGAGATTATTATGGGTATCCAAGTTTGTCTCATCTCACGGACGAACTTTGACTATAAGGATAATGGAGGAAAGAAAAGCTTTTCTTGGAAATCTAAAGTGACAATATCGAGTATCCCAATGAGGTAAATATGATTGCAGTGCCGATAACAAAAAAATAGAGATAATTACGAGCATCCAAGTTTAACTCCTTTCACGGATGAATTTTGATTATAAGGAAAATGGTGGAAAGAAAAGCCTTTCTTGCAAGTCCAGACCATCAATATCATGTACCCAATGAGGAGAACATGATTGTAGTGCCCATAAAAAAAATAATGGAGATTATTATGAGTATCCAAGTTTAACTCTTTTCAAGGATGAATTTTGATTATGAGGAAAATGGTGGAAGGAAAAGGTTTTCTTGCAAATCAAAAGCTTAAATATTCTATATCCTAGTGTGGAGAACAAGATTGTAGTGCCAATAACAAAAGATATGGAGATTATTATGAGTACCCAGGTTTGTCTTATTTCACGGATGAACATTGATTTCAAGGAAAATGGTGGAAAGAAAACCTTTTCTTGCAAATCAAAAGCATCAATATCGCGTATCCCACTGAGGTGAACATAATTGTAGTGCCAATAACAAAAAGAATGGAGATAATTATGAGTATCAAAATTTAACACCTTTCACGAATGAATTTTAATTATAATGGAAATAGTGGAAAGAAAAGCTTTTCTTGCAAATCCAAACCATCAATATCACGTACCCCAACGAGGAGAACATGATTGTAGTGCCCATAACAAAAAGAATGGAGATTATTATGAGTATCCAAGTTTAACTCATTTCACGGATGAATTTTGATTATAAGGAAAATGGCGAAAGGAAAAGGTTTTCTTTTAAATCAAAACCATTAAAATGGTGTATCCCAATGGGGTGAACATGATTGTAGTGCCCATAACAAAAAGAATGAAGATTATTATGAGTATCCAAGTTTAGCTCATTTTACAGATGAATTTTGATTAGGAGAAAATTGGTGGAAAAAAAAAGCTTTACTTGCAAGTGTAAAGCATTAATATTGTGTATCCCAAAGGGGTGAACATGATTTTAGAGCCGATAACAAAAAGAATAGGGATAATTACGAGTATCCAAGTTTAACTCATTTCACAAATGAATTTTGATTCTAAGGAAAATGGTGGAAAGAAAGGCTTTTCTTGCAAGTCCAAACCATCAATATCGTGTACCCCAATGAGGAGAACATGATTGTAGTGCCCATAACAAAAATAATAGAGATTATTACAAGTATCCAAGTTTAACTCATTTCACAGATGAATTTTTATTATAAGAAACATGGTGGAAAGAAAAGTTTTTCTTGCAAATCAAAAGCATTAATATCATTTATCCCGACGAGGTGAACATGATTGTAGCACCCATAACAAAAAGAATGGAGATTATTATGAGTGTCCAAGTTTAACTCATTTTATAGATGAATTTTGATTATAAGGAAAATGGTAGAATGAAAAGCTTTCCTTGCAAGTGGAAAGCATCAATATTGTGTATCCTAAAGAGCTGAACATGATTGTAGAGCCGATAAAAAAAATAGAGATGATTGCGAGTATCCAAGTTTAACTCATTTCACGGATGAATTTTGATTATAAGGAAAATGGTGGAAAGAAAAGCTTTTCTTGCACATCCAAACCACCAATATCATGTACACCAATGAGGTGACCATGATTGTAGTGCCGATAACAAAAAGAATGGATATAATTATGAGTATCCAAGTTTAGCTTATTTCGCAGATTAATTTTGATTATAAGGAAAATGGTGGAAAGAAAAGCTTTTCTTGCAAATCCAATAATCAATATCATGTATCCCAATATGGAGAACAAGATTGTGGTGCCATAACAAAAGAAATGCAGATTATTATTAGTATCCAAGTTGTCTTATTTCACAGATGAACTTTGATTATATGGAAAGAAAAGCTTTTCTTGCAAATCAAAAGCATCAATATCGTGTATCCCAAAGAGGTGAACATGACTATAGAGCAGATAACAAAAAGAATGGAGATAATTATGAGCATCCAAGTTTAACTCATTTCACGGATGAATTTTGATTATAAGGGAAATGGTGAAAAGAAAAGCTTTTCTTGCAAGTCTAAACCATCAATATCATGTACCCCAATGAGGTGAACATGATTGCAGTGCCGATAACAAGAAGAGTAGAGATTATTATAAGTATCCAAGCTTAACTCATTTCACGAATGAGTTTTGGTTATGAAGAAAATGGTAGCAAGAAAAGCTTTTCTTGCAAATCCTAAGCGTCAATATCATGTATCCAAATGTGGAGAACAAGATAGTAGTGCCAATAACAAAAAGAATGGTGATTATTATGAGCATCCAAGTTTGTCTCGTTTCACGAATGAACTTTAATTTTAAGGATAATGGAGGAAATAAAAGCTTTTCTTACAAATCCAAAGCATCAATATCTTGTATCCCAAAGAGGAGAACATGATTGTAGTGCCAATAACCAAAAGAATAGAGATTATTATGAGTATCCAAGTTTGTCTCATCTCACGGATGAATTTTGATTATAAGGATAATGGAGGAAAGAAAAGCTTTTCTTGGAAATCTAAAGTGACAATATTGTGTATCCTAATGAGGAGAACATGATTGTAGTGCCAATAACCAAAAGAAACGGAGATTATTATGAGTATCTAAGTTTAACTTATTTCACAGATGAATTTTGATTATAAGGAAAATGGTGAAAAGAAAATCTTTTCTTGGAAGTCCAAACCATCAATATCATGTGCCCCAATGAGGAGAACATGATTGTAGTGCCCATAACAAAAATAATGGAGATTATTATGAGTATCCAAGTTTAATTCATTTCACAGATGAATTTTGATTATAAGGAAAATGGTGGAAAGAAAAGCTTTTCTTGCAAATCCAAAGCTTGAATATCTTGTATCCAAATGAGGAGAACATGATTGTAGTGCCAATAACCAAAAGAATGGAGATTATTATGAGTATCCCAGTTTGTCTCATCTCATGGACGAATTTTAATTATAAGGATAATGGAGGAAAGAAATGCTTTTCTTGGAAATCCAAAGTGATAAAATCATGTATCCCAATGAGGAGAACATGATTGTAGTGCCAATAACCAAAAGAAATGGAGATTATTATGAGTATCCAAGTTCAACTCATTTCACGGATGAATTTTGATTATATGGAAAATGGTGGAAAGAAAAGCTTTTCTTTCAAGTCCAAACCATCAATATCATGTACCCTAATGAGGAGAACATGATTGTAGTGCCCATAACAAAAATAATGGAGATTATTATGAGTTTCCAAGTTTAACTCATTTCATGGATGAATTTTGACTATAAGGAAAATGGTGGAAAGAAAAGCTTTTCTTGCAAATCAAAAGCATCATTATCGTGTATCCCAATAAGGTGAACATGATTGTAGTGCCGACAACAAAAGGAATGGAGATGATTACAGGCATCCAAGTTTAACTCGTTTCACAGATGAATTTTGATTATAAGGAAAATTGTGCAAAGAAAAGCTTTTCTTGCAAATCCAAACCACCAATATCATGTACCCCAATGAGGAGAACATGATTGTAGTGCTGATAACAAAAAGAATGGAGATTATTACGAGAATCCATGTTTAACTCATTTCGTAGATGAATTTCAATTATAAGGAAAATGGTGGAAGGAAAAGCTTTTCTTGCAAATCAAAAGCATTAAGATAGTGTATCCCAACGAGGTGAACATGATTGTCGTGCCCATAACAAAAAGAATGAAGATTATTATGAGTATCCAAGTTTAACTCATTTTACAGATGAATTTTGATTATGAGGAAAATGGTGGAAAGAAAACTTTTCTTGCAAATCTAAAGCATCAATATCGTGCATCCCAATACGGAGGACAAGATTGTAGTGCCAATAGCAAAAGAAAAGGAGATTATTATGAGTACCCAAGTTTGTCTCAATTCACGGATGAACTTTGATAATAAGGAAAATGGTGGAAAGAAAAGCTTTTCTTGCAAATCAAAAGCATCAATGTCGTGCATCATACAAGGTGAACATGATTATAGTGCCGATAAAAAAAAGAATGGAGATAGTTACGAGTATCTAGGTTTAACTCATTTCATGGATGAATTTTGATTATAAGGAAAATGGTGAAAAGAAAAAGTTTTCTTGCAAGTCTAAACCATCAACATCATGTGCCCCAATGAGGAGAACATGATTATAGCTCCCATAACAAAAATAATGGAGATTATTAGGAGCATCCAGGTTTAACTCATTTCACGAATGAATTTTTATTATAAGGAAAATGGCAAAAGGAAAGCTTTTCTTGCAAGTCAAAAGCATTAAGATAGTGTATCCCAACAAGGTGAACATGATTGTAGTGCCTATAACAAACAAAATGGAGATTATTATCAGTATCCAAGTGTAACTCATTTTACAGATGAATTTTGATTATGAGGAAAATGGTCGAAAGAAAACTTTTCTTGCAAGTGTAAAACATCAATATCGTGTATCCCAAAGAGGTGAACATGATTGTAGAGCCAATAACAAAATGAATGGAGATAATTACGAGTATCCAAGTTTAACTCATTTCACAGATAAATTTTGATTATAAGGAAAATAGTGGAATGTTTGATAACAAAAATGTCTCATGTCATCATCATTAGTTTGATAACTCTTGCTCATGCATTTTATGCCATGTCCATGCATATTGTTATTCTTAATCCATGCATGAATCATTAGCCTAACACATCTCAAGCACATTTACACCTTAATTTGCATGAATCATTGTCATTTTCAGCATTCATAGCATTTTCTTGTCAA
>JAQSVH010017316.1:0-11419 GCA_029448705.1 Adansonia digitata | reverse complement strand
AAAAAATTATCCTTTTAATTATTGGAATATTTTTAATTTCATTTGAAAACATAATTATTATTTTGTAATAATTACTTGTTTACTACATAAAAACAATGAATAACCTAAAATACAAAAAATAAGGCATTCTTTACTTTTTCAAATCACATAGTTTAGATATTTTACCTCTTAACAATACTCCTTTTATTATTATTATTATTATTATTATTATTATTATTATTATTATTACGTCAAAATACTATTCAAAACTCTTAAATCAAACTTTTACACAATAGTTTTTTTAAGAATCTTTTCAAACATAACCTTTTTGACTTCAAGTTTTTCTTAAACACAACAACCTTAAAGCCATAAGCCAAAGAATTCCCAAATCCTATAAAGTGAATCTATGTCAAATGAGTTTGGTCTCTCACAAGAGAAAGAAAAAGGAATAGAAAATAAAATAAAATAAAGTCTAAAAGTTATGATATGGATGGTTATTGGCTGCTCTATCTCTCATGGGCGGGCCACGGCCCACGAAATTTCCCCTTTCCAATCTTGAAAATATATATATTTATATTAATATCTAAATTTAAATAAAAAGAATTATAAAATTTTTATTCAGACTCGATTCAATACTGATCGGACTTACCGGCTCAACATCAACCTAAATGATCTTCGGTAGCTCATTGATAGCAGAAAGGGAAATACATACTAGCAAGGTGTTAGATGATTGTATGGAGTCAAAAGACTCGTATTAAGGCCCGGGTAGCAGCGTCCGTGCGCCGTCGTTGGCTGCCAAAATGGCCTCAAAGCAAAGCCAATCCACGAAACAGCAAACAAACAATATTGAAATACTTAACAGCCTTTTGACAATTTTTTTTAAAAGTCATATGCTCACACATGTTGGCATTTAGATAATTAAGAATAAAATATTATATAAGTTTTCCTTAATTTTCGTCAACGGTCAGAATCGCTGGCTTCACATCCATATTCCTCTCTTTACAGCTTCCCTTTTATATTTGTTTCTCTCTCTCTCTCTCTATTTATATATATATGGCTCTCTCTCCATCTATATCTCTAACTACTTTGTTCTTCATTCTTTAACACGTCTTCTTCAATTTAATTTCTCAGGTTTTGGGTCGAGAATTCTTTCATTGGTTCATCCAAACATGAGCCCTGTAAATTCCCATGAACGTCCTCCAAGGAGAGATCTGATGATGAATGGGATCCGTCCTTCTCCATTGAAGATCAGCAAAGAGTCTCATTTCATTCAAAAACCATCTGCTTCGGTGGCGGCGGCGGTGGTGTCTCAGGCTTCATCATCGGCGGCTCATCATCCCAAACAGCGACAGGGTCCGGTGATCATTTACACGCATTCGCCTAAGGTTATCCACACGCAGGCTCGGGACTTCATGGCCTTGGTTCAAAAGCTTACTGGTTTTTCAAGGTCTGATCATGGTGATAAGGTTAATGAAACTGCACCACCATCATCATCAAGACCAAGAAAGAACAAAGCCATGGATAATAATATGAATCAGCTTGCTGGTGCTTCTAACAGACAGGAAGACAACGACTCCTCGTCTGCACTTACAGATGAAAATGGTGGTTTCGGTCTTGCTGTTGGAGATGGCAATAATGCCAGCTCGTCCTATATTCCCGCGACTGTCAGTCCCACAACAAATTCCTTTTTCGCTGATATAGCACTCTTCACCCCGAATTCGACAGATTTCTTTTGCTCACCCAGGCCTGTTCATAAGTTTCCCGATATGGGGAATTTGAACTCATCATCTCTGCTAGAATTCATGAAAGGGCTCCCAGATTACTGAAATCAGTGAATTAATTAGGGTAGCCTTAGTTTCTTCCCCCCCCCCCCTTTTCTTTTCTTTTTTTAATTTTTTTGCAAATAATGGTCAATATTTTCATGTTCATAGCTCTTGTTTCTTACAAGGTTCTTGGTTTAATTCTTACTTTGTATTTTTTGTGATTAAATCTTAATTGGGTCCATCAGCCATAGATGATCATCAGGCATCAAATGTGTGGAAATAGAAGCTTCTTTAATTCATTCTTTTGGCCATCTCCTAAGGAAAGATTTGATCTTCCCTACTCTAAATGGCATTGATTTTTCTTCTCAATAGTCCTAATTTCCGTTTTCTTTTACTTTCCTTTTTTATTTCTTTCAATCCATTTGTTAATTCTTTCATCTATCTGCAATGCTTTCTTCCCTTATTGAGATTGCTACTAGACCACAGAAATCTATTCTTCTTTTATTTATTTATTTATTTTGCAAAAGTCTATTCTATAACTTGGGCAACTCTAACAATAAAAAAACTCTAAATCTAGTCATGCTGACGATAGGGAAAAACTTAAGAAAGCAGTTATGATGTCAATGTAGGTTGTAACCCTTTATTCTATGCTTTAAAATTCAATAGTCAACACCAGTGAAAATTAGTAATTTCGGGGTTTGGATTTACCATTTGTTACATAGGTTTTAACTTCGCCTGCAGGTGATTACACAATACAAAATATAACTAGAATAAAAGTTACAATTTGAACTTGGTATGATTTACAATTGCATCAATATTTTATAACATAAATTATTAATATATTAAAATTTATATAAATATAAAATAGTTAAATAAGATGATGACATAAAAATATAAAAATAAGACACAAATTCATGAAATTTTAGGTTTTCAACTTTCTTTCTTTCTATGTACCATAAAAGCTTTCTTTGTTCTGTAATTTCGTTGGTCATCAATAATAGAAGTCATAGTCATGGTTTACAGTGTTTTTGATTCATTAAAATAATCATTTTATTACGAATCACTTTGACGCACTCATTTGATTTTGGGAATGATTGATTTTGGTCTTATTCCTCAAACTTCTAAAATAACCATTATGCATCTCTCACTTGTTAATGCAATAAGTTAAGGTGACACATGGTAGGGTGCTTGGATAATGGGCCAGCCAAATAAAAGAAAGTAGAGGGCATCAGAGTGGATATTCTAAGATGCGCTCTAATGTTTAAATCAATAAAGGTCGGAAGGAAAGAGATGAATTATGCAAGTTGTATTTGACTTACCTTCGAGAAGACTTATTATACCTTTTTATAGTCGTTGCTAAGTATTTTTCATTATCTAATATTCTATAAAAATAAAGTTTACTAGTGGACGAACCTCCTTAGATGAAGATAAAGATTGAGTATATATGAGGTATCATCATAAGAAGTTATTATCTCTTATCTACTAGGTATAACACCACTGAATGTCTATTCTCGCCTTAGACGTAATACAAAATTGCTCTAGGAGATTTAAATCCTTTTGTTGAAGATTGAAATCCTATAATATTTCATTTCACTGAACCAAACTACTACTATAGTTATCTATTTTATTTCAATTCTATTTTATTCTCACAAAATAGTTATTTAATTACAGCTCTATTTTATTCCCAAAGAATAGCCCCATGACTGCTCTATTTAATTTCGATAAACCTAACGTACCATTAGTTTTTCAAGACAAAGAATCAAATATGGAATCTTTAATTAATATTCCTACTAAAATGCTAAAATCTACTATCGTGCTTTCATTCCCATTTTTAATATTTTTATTTGACTTTTTTTTGGTCAAACAATCTCAACATTTTATCATATATTAAATTAAAATTTAAAAATTATATTTAGAAATTTTGGAATTTAAACTTTAAAAATCTTACATAAAAAACTTGTTTAGTTTTATGATTTTATGAAAAATAATGATCAAAATTGAATTTATTTGACCCAAAAAATTAATAAAAGACAAATATAATGGGAAAGAAGTACAGGTAAGTAAAAGGAACTAAGTTCTCGTGTTATTCGTATTAGGCTTGGCTTCAAGGATTATTGCTAACCGTTTCAAATACAAATTAAGCGAGTTTTTCATGTCTCAACCTCGGACAAATTTTGCTTACTTGAAATCCGAAGTTTATCTGAGTTGATTCATATAATCACTTTTAAAAAATAATATTTAGTTAATTTATAATTTGAATCTTAATTTATTTATATAATCATGATTTCATCCTTAATTGAAGTCGGTGACCATAGCGATATATTGCTATGCTAATTCCTCTAAGATTTAACAAAAAAGGACAAGCCCAATGGATCTTGCCTTCTCGAGATTCTTCATTAACTAAAAAAATTTAAATTTTAACATTTATAATCTCTTTTTTATCATCGTTGAAGTCTCATTTATTAAAAAAAAAAAAAACTTTGCCTACTTAGATTAAGGGTCAGGATAACTTTTTTTATTATATATTTTTTAAAATGTATACGAAAGCTTACTATTTCCAAACAATTATTTGTTGTGATATACACCTCTACCAACTATAATTTAATGAATGTAAACAACTTGTCGTTGATTAAGATGCTCCTTCAAATAATGAAAAATATCGTCCAGAGTCATGCCTGTAAAAGTAGATTGCGGTCTTAATTAAAGCAATGACATATGGCACCGTCAGGCTCTACAGTGTCAACCAAGTTAGCTTCTTGTTATTATATTATTCGAATTTTTTAATTTATAAAATATATTTATATATTATATAATTATTAAAATATATATTTAAAATATTTAATATATTCATATTACATATATTTATATTCAATATCAATCTTCAATTGCTTCTACATGTACGAGTTGTTCATACTTATTATGCAAATGCTTGGCTATTTCCTAATCCGGCTGAAAATAAATGTAGAAACAGCGTTGATGTTTGATAAGATTTGACAAAAACCGTAGGCCCCATTTGGTTTGAATGTGATCAAATTAATTTCTGTCTGAATATCTAGCCCTAGCTAGTGATAGATATAATATTCACCACTCTGCTTTAATTGTTAGGTTTCCTTTTGTTTCCCACAGCCACAAGCCTCGGGTTCAAACCAGGTGGATCAGCTCCAACCAAGCCTCCGACGGTATCTATTCTCGTTATACTTCACCCTTGTTTTTGTCCCTTCTTATGGAATTAAAAAAGTACATATGCTAGTAAATTTAATACTATATCCTCTGTATCGCATATATTTCTCATATGAAATTATTATGAATTTATATTTAATATATTAATTTTTAAGTAAATAACATATTTAATTTACAAATAATATATTAATATCTATTAATACATTAAATATAAATCCAATAATTATACGTTATGGTAGGCTTAGACCAAGGTTCGTTAAGGAAAGCCCATTCTGAAGTATATTTTCAAACGTATACCTAACTTGGCCCAATTCAGAATGGGTTTTTTTGTTTAAAGGACTGCGAAAGTTTTAGGCTAGAAAGCCCTGAATAAATCACAGAGAGAAACTATGCACAAACCACGCAATTGCACTAATCAAAAGAAAGAAAGAGGAAAAAAACAAAGACTATATTTTACTATTATTATTAAGATTTATATTTGTAATGGTGCATAAAGTCTAGCCTAGCTATTGATTTTTTTATTAAAGTGGTATTTGGTATGTTCGATAAATATTCAATGATTTTATGTGGTTGTGATCTTGGATTATCAAAAGTCACAGATCATTGCCTTAGAGGAGGATGTTCTTCTCGTTTAAAAGTTTGGTAAACTCTATCACTAGGTTGAAGTAATATGTTAAATCATATATTATCAATATTATCCATTTAATATGTGAATTAAAGATCTAATTTCTCAAAATGATATTGATTTTATATCATAAATTTTTTTAAATTTCAAACTAATATTCATTTTATCATGTTCTAAGAGTAAATTTAATGCTTTCTTTTAACCTTTTTTTTTAAATATTATATATATATAAAACAAATCTTTTTGTTTTCTTTATTTATGATTTTGATAGATATAATGTTTTTTTGAATTACAAATCCGTTAAATATTATATTTTAAAATGACTACATAAATTAATTAAACTAAACTTTAATTTCTTTCCTAGAAATTTTGAGTCTATGTAATTTTGTTTACAAATTTGTGATTAAGCTTTGTTAAAAACTAGAAAAAAAATTATATAAATTTGATAATTATTCTTCTTCTTTTGATATTTTGAGGTCGCACATACTTCTATTATTGCCAAGTATTAAAATATATACTTTTATAGATAATTATCTTATATACCAGTTATAAGATATAAAAATTTCACAAATATGATTAGTAAGATAATTCATGTTTTTCACTATATCTTTAAAAATAAATAAATAAATAAGATACGTGTTATCTCACTAATCTCGTTTATAAAATTCTTACATTCTATTACGAACATATAAAATAATTATCCATACTTTTATACTTATGTAACGAGGGTCAAGCAAGGTGGGATTTATTCTGTTTCTGTTTATAAGATGAAAGCATAAGAGACAAGAAAGGCAAAGGGATTTTTTTAATTGATGGATAACACAAAGGCATAATACTTGCGTATTATATAAAGAATAAATGCCTTAAAAAAATGCCTACAGCTTGTATTATAAACCTTACTTTATTTTAATTTTTTGAACACCTTTTGAACGGATGTGATAGTATTATATTATTGTAACTTTAGGTGAAAATTAATACTATTTTATTAATTTTAAAAATTATTTAATTAAAATAAAAAGATTTCTGTTCATTGGAGAGATTCTTAAGAACAAAATAAGAAAACGATAAAAAATAATATCTACTTTGATTTGACAATATTGAAGACTAATATCATCTTAATCTAACCATACTGGAAATGAATATTGTACTTAAAATTTTTCAGAAATACAGTTTTGGAAGATGACTATTAAGAATGATTTTTAAAAATAATTTTTTAATTTTTAAAAATAATAATTGGTAGCCTGCAATTCTTTTAAATTTTACAATGATTTTATTATTTTTGCAATGATTGTCTCAATAAATCAATAACTCTAATTTAATCTTTTAATTATTTGCATTTTTTAAGGAAAAGTCCTTCTTTTGATTATTTGTTTTCAACTTTTATTTTCCGTTTTACATATTTATTACAATATTAAAATTTATTTATTCATTTATTTTAAAGTTTCATTTACAAAAAGGACTTAACTGAAAAATCTAAAAAAAAATAATCTGAAAAGTGAATTAGCTATAAATTTAGTTATATTAATGAATTTTTTGGATTTAAATTAAAATTAAATCACATTTAAACTCAATTAAAATTAATAAATTTTCAGATTCAAATTCAATTAGATAGTAAGATAGACAACAGCCGCCATGTCTTTGGATTACTGACAAATAAATAGCTTGTCATTAGTGTATCATAAAACCATGTTCATTTTTATAATATGGCTTAAATCATTATTAATTTATTAAAATAATATTTTTATTTAAATTTAATTATAAATAATATATAAATATTAATATAAAAATAATATTTTAATATATTTTAAACAGTAAATTTGAGTCGAATCAAATTTGAGTCTGAATTTAAATTTTAAAATTTTTTTGATTGCAGTAAGACTCATTAATAGGTCTACTTAGGGTAATTTTTAAAAAATTTTAAGATATATATATATACAAATATTAATATTAGATAAATTTAAATTAATTCAATATAATATTAATTTTGTTAATTTTATTTTTAATTTGTAATTTAATTTTATACATTATTATAATTTAAGAGGGGTTAAAATCATAGTTTTATTTGTTATTTTTGCACCCATTAATTATGACTTACAAATATTTAAAATTAAGAAACTCATTAAATTAAATTACAATAATGTACACTTACAAAAACCAAATTAACTATCTTCATAAAACATTTAAAGGTTTAGTCTACTTAAAATTAACATATTACTTATCGACTCACTAGAACACTATAAATAAAAGACTGTGTTTAGGTTGCTTATATATCCACCATTACTTACTTATATATAAATATATATTACTTTTTAATATAAGCGTGTTAAAATTATATAATATTTTAAAAATATATATGATACATTTTATTAAAATATATATGATATAATAAATAAAATATACTTTTTACATGATATATATGTTTAATGGAACTTTAGATTAACAATATAATTACATACATATCAAGTTTTTAATTGATCTGATATTTTTATCATATGGATAAAGAATGCTATTTTTTCAATTGATAGTGGAAAGTTTTTTTACATCAAATAAAATAAATATTTTTAATTCACTCAAAATTAGACATATATAATCTTTGTGATAGAATATAAAATATGATAATTGGATTAAAGAAATATAAATAAAAAAATTATAAAAGTTTATAAAACTAATAATGTATAAATGTATAAATTTATTGAATATTAACTAATTTATATAACATATATTTCATTTTTTAAATTTAAATGAAATTAAAATCCACTCCTTAATACATCTTTTCAAACGTATATAATTAACTAATTGAGATTTTCTTTTCTAATACACTTACAATAATTTTCTTTTTTTTTTTAAATTTTATAAACAGAATTACAAGATTATTACACGTTTAATTTTTTTAATTATTTTTTTAATTTTTTAAATATATCTTTTAAGGCATATGTTTAGTTTCATTAGTAAACTTTAGAAACTTCATGGAAGAGAAAATAATTTATTAATAAATATTACTAGTTATGAAGAATGGAGTATAAATGAATATTTACAGATTTTGGACAGCCTAAAAATTTTCACAATTAATCAACTCTTATTTATTTCTAAATAACAGCGTTAACTCAGTCACATTGACTCGTCAACGGACTCTCCGAGACAATGCCGGAGTCAGCATCCCACCAAATATCAACGTCACTCTCCGTTAAGTTCCTTAACGGCGAGATCACCATCCTCGTATCACCCACCGTCAACTTCCTTGTGACGTCACTACTGATGTAAACCTTCTCGACTCCGTCGACATTGACCGCCGCGATTTTCTCGACGGTTTGTTTGGGCCTCCATTCAGTTATAATAGCCGGAAACCTACAACGAAGGCGAGTGTCCCACGCGCTGACAGCGACTCGTCGAGATGACGAGTCAGAGCCAGCGGATATGACAACTGCGGGCGACGAGAGCGGCGCTGCAATTGCCTGAAACCCGCCGTTTCCGCCAAAAATTGAAGTCAGCTTGGTTCCTTTGTTAACGTCGTACACGTTTAAAATGTTGTCGCTTTCATCGAGGTCGAAACCAAACCCTGACCGTAGGTTGTCCCATAGCTTCACCACGCTTTTCCCGCTGGTTAGCCCCTCAGCCCAAGAAAACAAATTACTATTCTCCCACTGGTCATCGACTAGATGACCCAAGCCTCGAACCCGAAAATCCTCATCAACTCGTAACCAGTTCTTCCGATTGAAAGTCGACGGCTCCTCATCATATTCTCGTTCGTCGTCGGATGATGAGCAGGAAGAGTTGGTATCAGTGTCTGAATCTGTGTCATAATCATAAACAAGAGGTTCAGATGGCAAAGAATGTTGTCGCCGGAATCTGATGATCAAAATCTCGAGTCTATTGCTTATGGTAGATAACGAGGCTACTAGGGCAAGAATCAAAGCTCCCCACTTCCAAAAACTATAGTCTTCGTAGATTTTCTCAATCCAAGAAAGCCCATAAACTTGGGAAATGAAAGCAAAATCGCTTATTCTGTTGATAACCGGAATTTCCATGTCCTCTATCGAAATTAACACTCACTTATCTTCACTCCAAATCTATGTAAAGAATGAAAAGACGATGTTGAATACTTGGAAGTTTGTGAAGGTGGTTCAGGATGGTGTTTTAATGGCTGAAGTGGGAATTAAAATTTACTAACACAATATATATAGAAAAAATAATAAGGTATAGAGAATATTCGAACAACATCAGAAAAGGGAAGGAAGCATTGTAGGAACAAGGAATTGATTGGGATGGGATGGATCGATGAGTCAGCAATGCATGGGGAGCTCGCAGCCATGAAAGTTTTCTTTTTAAACCTTTTAATAAAAGATTATCGGTCAACAGTCGTCAGAGAAGACGAAGCAGACGAGTTTTTCATTTTTCTTTTTTATAAATCTTTGGTCTTAATATTTTGGTCGGTTGAAACGGAGAATCAAAATAACGGATAACACCTTAGCATTTGGCTATAAATAATTTATGCATACATATTCTATCTACTTAAAATTAAAGCTTGAATCTCTCATTTTTCAAAGTAGAATTCTAATTTTCTATTTTTCAAATATTAAAATTGGTAAAAATATTAGATAATTTGCGGTTGCCAGGTAAAAAATTGTTTTTCCACCACTCAGATATTGACACGTGGTGACAGCTACTTTGGTTGTAAATTTTACTGTTTCAATTTTCTGGAATTCTTCTCGTATAAAATGGCATCGGATTTATAATTAAATTAATTCAATCAAAAATTAAAATATTGTTCGATCTAACATAATGAATAAGAAATTAATATGTCGAGTTGATAAAAAATTAATTTTATATGCATTTTTAATTTTTTATCAAAATTTTATTTATAATTATTGAAATTTTAATATTTTAATTTATTAATTTTATATTGAACTATTAAATCAAAAATAAATAATGTAATTAATTGGATTTTTAATCTGATTTTTTTAACCGATATTGAAAGTCAAGGCTGAAGCGTGAGCGATGTGAATACGCGGGCAGTTCCGACGGTCTGGAGTGGTCCAAGTCAAGGGAAGATTTGTTTGCGTTTTAAAATTTTTAGGGTTGGGGGGAACAAATTATTACACGCATGCAATTCCTTGGGCTTCGGAATAAGATTTTTTATATATATTTATATTATATTCGTATATTTTTATATATTATATTAATGTTTAAAATATTATATATTTTTATAAGTTTTAATATATTAATAATTTATGTTACATAATAGATTTTGTATTGTGTCATGTTTAAATTATTTTTTCTTATCATATCGTATTTTAATTATTTTTTATTTCGTATAATCTTATAATGTCTGAAATTATCAAATCTACTCGGATTTATGATTCATGTGCTTGCACATGCACTTGCGCAAGGTAAGTTTTTACTTTTATTTTTTTTCTTTTGAGTTGTTGATCATTTCATACTTGCTAGTGTGATTCACGAGCTTGAATTATTATATGAGTAAAACGTGTGTAATTAAATTTGTTAAATCAAAGCTTAAACAAGCTGTTTTTTGAACTTATTTAAAACATGAATTCATCGTGTCATAAATGATTTACATATTATATTATTATAAAATCATATTATTTAATCGTATACATATTATTCAAATCTTTAGACTCAAACCTCTTAAAAGAATGGTACGTAAAAGTCATTAGGCCGAGTCAATGTTATTATCAAACATTATGCTTTGAAAGTATAGAGAACAATCATATTCTAGCTATGAATTTATCAATTCCAAAAAATACCATAAATTAATTAGCTTTTTTATTTCTATGAGATAAACCTTTCACTATAATTAGATATTTCAATATAATTTTAATAATTTAAATTAAACCTCACAATTATCGAGAGTAAA
>JAQSVH010017284.1:0-11421 GCA_029448705.1 Adansonia digitata | reverse complement strand
CTTTTTTTAATATGAAGTCTCGTTTTTCCTGTTGATTTGAGACAATCCGAATTGATAATCCAACGAAATAAAAATTACTATGAATTTAAAATGTTGAATTTTGAGACTTATTTTAATTCATTTGTTTTTTATTTTTATTTTTTTGGGATAAACATTTTAAAGTTTCATAGCATAGATTAAGAATAATCTTTGTTGTAGTCAGCGCATCTATTAGTCTTCCAAAATTATAGCAAAAAAAATTCTCTAAAATTCTGTAAACGTAGATGCGATTAATCAAATCACGTAATTCCTACGTCATAATTTTTCTCTTTGCTATTTCTTTTATTTTATTTTCGAACAGTAGAAAGTGGTAAAGCAGTTTTGAGTTATTAAGCAACAAAACTGCATTGGAGCATTTGGCTACATAATCTCTGCATGCATTTTTTTTTTCGATTTAAAAGCTGGGTTTAAAAAACTTTTAATCTAAATTAATTACGATAAATTTACAAAAATAACAAATTCAAATTATAATATAAATGTACAAAAATAACTGCTACTTTTTAAATGAACCAACTTATTGCATTGAACGCAAGAAAGCCATCTGCTCCAACACACAAGAGCTAGGACAATCATAGAGGTGATTTAATTATTATTGCTAGGTGTGTAAACAAGGCATCAATGTTGGCAAGTTGTTTGGATTTAGTTGAAAAAAATTCATATTCAACT
Organism: Adansonia digitata; assembly: GCA_029448705.1. Classification (NCBI taxonomy): domain Eukaryota; kingdom Viridiplantae; phylum Streptophyta; class Magnoliopsida; order Malvales; family Malvaceae; genus Adansonia; species Adansonia digitata. The sequence continues at coordinate 10,716 of JAQSVH010017284.1, read as the reverse complement.
CAGTTATTATAGAATCAAGCTTGAGCTACGAGGAAATCAAATTTAAATATTTTAATGTTTGGTTTGAGTAAACTTAATTAAATTTTTTATTTTTAATTTAAACTCGAACTTAAATATTAAAATTGAGCTCATTTTTTATTAAGTAAATGAATATTATTGAGCAGCTTTAATATTTATTTCAAATAGAACTTGAGCTTTAAAAGCAAACCGAATCGAATTTGAATCAAGCTTCGAGTCTTGAATTTTGAGTCTAATTTAACTTAATTTCATTAGGACAACATACAAGGAAACAGAAAATATCAAAATTCATTCAACTATTTGCGGTGAGAATTTAGTAATGGATGAACTTAAGGTATGTTCGTTTCATGAAAAATAACTTTTAAAAACTATTTTTCATATTTTTTTGTATTTGTTTGGTGGAAAATAAGGTCTTTTTTTTTTTTTGGACATTGTCTTCTCATTTTTAAGAAGGGAAGACAATTTCCGAAAAATATCTTTTAGATTGAAACTTGACTTTTGAGTTAAATATAATGATTATTAATGAAATTATTTAATTTTTAAATTTAAAAATAGTTAAAAAAAATTAAAATATTAATATAAAATTATTCTTTTCTTGTTATTATATATTCCTATGTTTTGAAATCCATACCATTTAGTTAACACGCGATGGTTCTTACTGTGCCTTGACAATGAATTCTATGTGCTAATCCATTAGCACTTGAATTAAAGGAAAATAACAGTATGACAATCCTATGGAACTTAAAAATACTGAAATATTCATTTCTAACCCTCCTAAATTTATTTTTAAGGGTGTTCAATAGATCAGTTTAATTAATCGATTAATTGAACTTTCATTAATCAAATTAATTAATTTTTTATTTTTCTTAATAGTTAATCGAATCAAATTAGGAGAAATGTACATTTACCCAACCAAAATTATTTTGATTAATTTTATCGGTCAAATTAGCCGAATTTTAATTATCCTATGTCGATAAATTAAAATTATATTTTAAAATCTTAACTTTATGATTTTTTTATAATTTAAATAAATATAATCATCCAAAAAAAATTCAAATATCAAATATAAATAAAATGTACATATATATATATATATAAAACTTAAAGCATTTAATAAAAATTAAAAATATCATAATATATATTACAGTTAATCCGTTTATTTTAAGTGAATCAACTGGCAATCAAAAGTTTTGAAAATAATCAAACAGAATTTTTTTTATTAAACAATTAATTGACCAAATTCAAATTTGATCTATTTATTCGATTAAAATGGAACAACGAACACCATTCTTTATTCATACACAGATACACAGAGGAGAAACAAGATGACTTACACTGATTGCTGAACTAGGGCCCTCGTGCCCTAGCAAACCTACCATTCTCCAAACTTTCAAACATTTAACTTTACGTGATATATTAGAGCAGGCTGTAATATTTGAATGTGAGTATCATGAAAATGGACTTGGTGCTTATATTACTTCGATTTTTTATTTTTCTTAAAATATTCATGTTTGACTCTTGTATTAAACACAGTTTTGGACATGGATAGGAGATATAATACTGGAAGGACCCTCTAAATACATTGAAAAACTTTAAAAAAAAAATTAAATACAACAGTATTGAACATATATCTATATCTGACAGCTCACTGCGCTTTTCTTTGTCGTGCATATGTTTTTTTTTTTTTTAAAGTGGCAAAAAAAAAGCGTAAATCAAGTACCTGTTTCTGCATGCTCTTATTGATTTCTTCGTTCAAACTCATGACGAGTAGTTTTCCTTCTGATTATACTTACAAAATACAGTAAAATTCTTAAAACTGCAATTTAAAACGCCGAAAGGCGCTTTACTGGGGCTCGGAGGGAAGCTAGGTACTTAGCATCAGCCTTGTCGATTCCATTGAAAAGATAGCTGAAGGGAGGCATTTCTACATACTTTCCTGAACCAGGGACAACTTTTAACTCATCATCTTGCCAAACAACTCGTCCTCCAGCTATTGTTACTTCAACCTTTCCCTGAGAAATCATATCAAAAGCTTTTCAAGACCTAACATGGATGACAAGGTTCAGAATGCATGCACACGAATGAGTGCTTGCACCAATGTTCATACATGGAGAATCTGGGAATTTAGGTAATCAGAAAGTTTTACATATGAAAGAAAATTGGAGATACTTGTAGATAGGAAAGGTTTAGGGGGGAGAGAAAGCATACAGATAGGACCAAGCACAATACTAAGAGGGAAAAAGCGCACAACTCGACATCTCTTAGCTCATAAGGAGTGATCCTGGGCCATATGTAAAATCCTCTTTCAACTTGCAAAGACTAAAATAGTTTCAGTACATGTATCATATTTGGGAGTAACATTCTGCTAAAATTATGTTTACAATCAAGATGTCAACAAATCTTAATTTTATGGTCATTATTTGAGTTGAACTAATTAGGGAACGGACCTAGGTTAGAATATTTTATTAATTAACCAAAATTTTTAATTCTGTTTAGAGGAAAATCTTTCACTTAATTAGATGAACATTTATCATGTATGAACTTTTTTTGGACATCGTGTATGACTCTCTGAAGCTTTAAGGTTAGCTCAGATCTCTTATTGCGTTTTATTAAGCTTTTATTTATAGATTATGAGTTGCTTAAATTTGTTAGTTTATTAACCTTAATCTACGTCTCCTATGTTTAAAGTTTCAATCCCGAGCCCTTGTAAAACTATAATTACTAGAGCTATAATTTTAAGCACTAAAATTATCTCCATTAATGAAGAAAACTTGTATGAGATTTTTCAGCAGTCATGCTTTCTTGAGCAATGCATTATGCCCTAAACATTGGTTAGTTAATACTCCTATATGTTCTTTCCTACTTTTTTTTCCTTTTATAAAAACACTCTAGAGCTATTCCACATGGGAAATAGGCCACAAATGATTCCCCCTCGAAAAATGGAAAATTCAACTATCAAAACCCTAGCATAACCCATATGATGACCCACAAAATTAGCATTCAAAATATGGGCACTGTTCACATCCCCAAGCAGCAACTTACGTCTAACATCTAACATCCATAAATTTGAGTAATTTACATTCTAGGTTACTGAACTTAGCATCAACTTTTATAAAGATCACAAACCTTTAATTTCATCAAATTACATTATTGAACTTTTAGTATTAACTTTAATTTTGTTAAGCAAGTCTAACAAAAAAGCTAACTTGATATGCATATGTGACATATCTCCATCAAATATTATCTTGATCAGATGTAAAAAATAAGTCATATATGTATATTAAGTTGGCTTTTTCATTGGAATTACTTAGCGCAGTTAGTTTAAGTAACCTAATTTATTAATAATAGAAGTTAAGTGATGTAGTTTCATGAAACTAAAAGTTTGTGATCTACAAAAAAGTTAATGCCAAATTCAGTGACCTAAAATGTAAATTATCCCCATAAATTTGAATATCTCCATCAAATCTAGATTTTATATCATACCCCCAAAAAATTACTATCCATGCTTTTTTCTATAACTCTAGATCTTAACCTCCAAACCCTTGAATATTATCCTACATAAGTTTCTTATGTCTATTATCTATCCTACTTAAGTTCATGACTCCATGTAACGCAACCCTTTCTAATTGTCCTACATCATAAGACCATAACTGTATAATGCGGCTTTAGGATCTTTGAATGAGAGTATCTATTTTAATCCAAACCAGATAATACCATAAATTAATACTTTATTTTAAAAAGAAAAACAAATTACAGAACACCAGGGAGAGCAAATATTGAAGAAATAGAATTTGCTTGGACAATTTTAAAGACTCTGCACAAGAGAGTGAAAACACCAAGGACAGAAGGCATAAATTAATCACCAAGACATGAATCAACCAGCTTTGGCTTTACACATGCAAGAATAAATTCCATCAAACTAACCCAAACAAGGCTCTTCTAGCATCGTAATGGAAAACACAAAAAAAAAAAAAAATGAGTTACTAGCCTCAGCAAATGTAACAAATAAAAAGACTGAGATTACCTTTCCTTTCCTACCGTCGAAGACATTTGTATCAGTTCTAGAGTGGTGCGTGCTTGCACTTATTTCAAAGCTAGAATTAGGATTAAATATAATTATATCTGCATCGGATCCAACAAGAATTGCTCCCTTTCTTGGATAGATATTGAAGATCCTGGCACTGGAAAATCTTGGCTATTAAAATTGGTTTGATATGCTTTAATGCAAGCAGCTAAAAGCACAGACTAAGCAATTGAAGACAGGATTAACATATGTCCTTTCAAATGCTGTGGCTTTGAAAACAGAGAAAGTTATTACAAACAAAAATGTCCTAATGAAATCATACCATTCAGTGCTTGTAATCCGGACAAAATCAGTGATAGAAATTTGGCCAGATTCCTGGAAAATGCAGTCAGATTAGAGAAAACAAATCATTCATAGAACATGAGTGCAGATCCAGTTTAATTTAAAAAATTGACGTAGAAGTCTACTAAAGCTTACCACCATTGTATCCCAAACCAGGTGCATCCTCTCCTCAATCCCTGATTTGCAAAGTTCAAAACGTGAGGTGATATCAATAGCATCAAGATAAGAATGGGAATTCAAAAATGACACGGACCATTTTATATTACCATTGACACCGTTTGGAATTTTTCGGAAATCATCAATGCCAAGAGCTTTCTGTGTAGAATTAAAAACACAATGATCTGTTCCTACAAGCTGCAGTTAGTGGGGAAAAAAAAACCTTCAGAAAAACTCTTCAACCTTTTTCAATAGCAGTTCTTATGTCTCTTTAAGTATGAAAACGTAATTTAAAATGTCACCCTGCAAAACTTATAGTTGCTCAATAGATTCTACAGCTCATATCAGCAGGCTTTGCAAAACCTTTTTATTTGAAGGTCGAAGAACCTAGAATCCAGTAGTTTATATGACCTTTAGTGCCCATAAAATCTGGTGGTTATGTTTTAACTACATAAATCAATGATAAGGTATACACCTGCAAAACTCCAGTTGAAAGGGCAGCTTGCAGAGCCTTGTCATGTCCTGATTCCCTGATAGGAGGACTCATGACATACCTGAAACGTGAAAAAAATATATAACATCTCTAAATACTTGTATGATTGATAGAATGTGATTGAAGAGAAAATGATGAGGGAAACTTCTTGCTTTGCTGCAGTGATGAAGTCAGGATCCCAAAGACCAGAATCATTGAGGACCAATCCGGAGACCACAGGCTCTCCAATAACCCTCTGCCCTGTAACAGAAAAAAAAAGGTTAATTAATCATTCCAGTCGAGAAATGAATAATTTACCTAAAATATAAATTTTTACAGCAAGTGGACTGACTTTATCTTTAAGAAATTTCAATCAGAACATATAAGATATAATATATTTTGTTTCTCATCTAGATAAAATTATTCAGATAAATTATGAATAACAACATAAAGTGGCTCCAAACATCCTAGGGAAGAAACGTGTGTAGAAAAAAAATGGACAGCTTATTAGCTAGAACGTCTGTAGGAATTATTAAATAGCAGTGAAACACCTCAATCCATTTTGTGTTACCAAACAGTGCACAACCAGCTAAGTAAATTGCAATACCCAAAGAAGCCCATGATTTCCAGAAGAACTAAAACATCTAGCATACATCCCTTGCCATGGATCCTTCTACACATTGCTTTCAGTAACTGGCATATTCAGTATTGAAACACAGTCCAAGCCTGCCACATAAAAGGTTATGATATCCCATGACCACCCTCAACTAATAAATTTTACTATATGGCCCAGTACATAATTATTGGATGCCATCATGCATGAAATCAGGTGTTGCAGAATAGAATGTCAATTAAATAAAAAATGATAGCTTCAAACAGATCCAATTTTTCATATTTTTATAGGGTATAAACTCCTCCCTTAAGAATGTTTCCAAATTCAGTCTCCAAAATACCTCTATTTGAGCATGATAAGAATCTTTACACCAACTCAAAGTATAAGAAATAGTTCTATCTGCTTAATTATAGGGATTTTTGGTTAATGCATGCATAATTTCTATTCTCTACCCTTCTTGTCTTTGTCAAACCCTAATTCATTTAGCCACACCATCTTGAAAGTATAAGTGGTATCTGACGAGAGGCAATCACCCCAAAATTAGCAGCAAGATGCTTCTCGGTCATGTGATCGTCATGTTTGATAAGGTCTAGGTGATCCTAGATCACCAGTCACTAAGAGATCAGATCACTAAGGAATGACCCAAATCCCAATAGAAAAGCCAATCTAAGATTAACAAGCCGTGAGATAAAGATTTTGGCACAACTTTGATCTTATATGAACACTAGTGATCTTGGATCAGCATGATTATTGGATGAACAGATTGAAACTGAAGGTGATACCACGCAATAAGATAATGTATGCATGGAACCTGCTAGGTATTTGCCAACATGCATTGAAAGTTGCATGTACAGAAGAAAATATCGGAGAATCATATCACTTTGGAAAATACTATTTTAAATATTTTACACCATGGTTGTGGAGCATCTAGCTATTTCTGCACAAACTTGCCAAACAAATTGCTTGCCATATGGATAACATAGAAAGGAGTATTCACAAAAATGAAAATAAATTAAGATATTAGATAACTTCAAAACCTGATTTTCGAGCATTAGCTATTTCTTCCATGGCATCGATGCTCATTACATGGACAACATACAGAGGCGTATTCACAAAACTCGCCAAACGAATTGCCCGTGCAGTTGCCTCACCTTCTAACTGTATGGAAATTAAACTGGAAGATAAGTCATGACGAGAACATATGCTGGACCACATCAAGAAAGAAACATTCCCAATGACAAGAACATAAAGACAATGAAACTTGTGTATGATATAAGAGTTTTGCTGATTATAAACGAACAGCTTGATGCAATTTACTAAAATAGTGAACACCAAGCCATAATTTATCCTTTCTTAGACATTTAAGTTTACTTTTTAAGGGAACAGGGAGCAGATGTAAGCAGTTCTTATCTCCTACTACCTAGCTGTGATTACCTAATAATATTGTGCGGAAAATATGGCAGAAAACTTCTACTACTACCACACAGATATAAATATCTCTAAGTACAATCTAGGAGCCCATGTTTTCCAATTAGTACATGAATAAATAAAAGGATTAAGGGGAGAGAATTTAATGAAAGAGTTTGGTTGGTCTCAAATTGGCATATCATTGGAAGTTCCACCCTTGGACATCCCAGTCTCTGCTGATCTTTGCCATCAGTGATTAAGGTAGGAAAAAAAAACTTTCCCTACCTGTAATTGGAAATTATATTGAGATTCAGTAGTAAAGAGAGTAATGCAGCTGACATAAGAATTACACATAAAAGCAGAGAGATTGAATGATCAAAAGAGATTAACCAATCATAGAGATCAAACAAACAGAAAAAGTAAGGGCAAAATTACAACTAGTAAGGTAGAATATAAAACCAAAGCAACCACTATCAGCAGAAAATACAAATTAACAATATTACGAAACCACATCTGAAGAGTTACCACTGCAGGCCTAGAAAGGGCATGCCCTTCTGGACCAGTAATACCAAGATCAATCATTCTTTTCTGTCCTTCAAATACAGCATCTCCATTTTCAGCATGGACCATAGCCAGGGCACCGAGAGATTTACACTTCTTGAGTCCTTGCAGTAGAAGCTCATCATTGATCATAAGAGACCCCTTGTATGCCATGAAAAACTTGAAAGAGTTGATACCTACAAATTTGAAATTTGCATGTGTATAGTACTAAATTTCATTCAAGTATATAATTCAAATTCGGTAATAAATACAGATTATGAAGTCTGAAATGTCAAAGAAGATTGCATCACTGATATTACACTAAATCATCTCAAAGATAAAGAAGCTTACCTTTCTCCTTAACCATTATTTCCATTTCCCTTGAAACTGATTCATCCCATTTTGAGATAGCCATATGGAAACCATAATCCATACAAGACTTCTTTGCTTTCTTTTTATATGCTTCAAAACCTGCTACCAGGCTACCATTAACTGGTATAACAAAGTCAATATGCATTGTTGTTCCACCTGCTAATGCTGCAGCCTGACCACTAAAGAAGTCATCAATAGTCTCAGTACCCATAAACTCCATAGATAGGTGCGTGTGAGGATCAATTCCTCCTGTCAACATTAAAAGAGCTAGTTAATTGATGGAACATAATAAGCCATATTGCTACGATGGATTTAGGAAATAAGGAAATAACTTGACAATGTCTTGTTATGGTTATAATTAAACAACAAAATGCAATTATGTATGAAAGTATTAAATTATAAATTCATGTAGATATTATGTCACAAAGAAAAGAATATATCGACAGAAACAGAAGCTTTAATTAGAGGCAAGAATTCAGCATATAAGCTAGCAAAGATCTATTCCACACCAAAAGGAACCATCTAATGAATATGAAAGATATATATGCTAAACTTTTAATTGGTATACGTATATATGAGACTCATCACATAAACAGCCCCAGATACTCCATAAGTACAACTCTAAAATTAACAAATCTTGCCGTTTATTAATGCATTCAGATGCATAGATTCATGTTTTATAGATTGTAATATATATATATATATATATATATAATAGGAAATATGAATACAATAGCCAGACAAGAGAAGGAATAGCCTGTTCCTTGCATTAAGATTCCAGGAAATTCAATTAACTGTAAAAATAATTAATGGCATAGATTGTGCATAGACTGATGATACATAATTATTCCTTTCAAGTTATCCTCTTAAAGCTTTCAAAAGCATGTTTCTTGCTAATTGCTTCCATTATATTCACAGTTAAAATTCCACAATCTATCATATACTCATGGTAAGAGAAGACATCGTGACAACCTGGCATGACATATTTTCCAGTGGCATCAAGCACGGTGACATCATCATCAACCTGCTAAAACAATTCAGCATATTTATAGAATCATATAACAAGTTATTAAATTAAAATCATAAAATTGAATATCAAGAGCAAACAACAGCATAAGTTAGAGTAAGAACATTTCTAAACCGCTGCAAAGATAAGAGCTAATTCGCACATGTTTAGGCAACGAAAAAGCAGGGTTAGATTTCACGAAATTCCTAATAGTTTGACAATCTCCTAGAAAATGTTACAATTTAAAATAACAGGAATAACAAGCACAGGATTTGTCCACTGTAAAGACTTCAAAAGCACAGTTTCAATTTATAACTAACATGACCAAGTTCAGCATTTTGGTATTTCAGAACTCTGCATTTGGTAACATCTTACCTTGATATTAGGCTTGACAGCAACAATAATGCCATCTTCAACATAAACATCAGCTATCTCCTGCTGGTGAGCATTCAGCACAGTTCCTCCCTTAATCAACAGCTTTGACGACGATGTCGACGAAAACCCACACGTTGACTCAGGATATCCAACCCCAGCATCACAAAACTGCAAACAAGTTCAACAAAAACGCTGTCACTTTAATCAATTCTATTACACTCAACACTTATTTGTTAGTTAAATTAATTAAAAATAAATAAATTAGATCAGATAAAAGGGCAGTCTATCCGAAAAACTTTGAACCGAAAAAAAATTTCTCTCTTTTTTCAATATAATCCCAAATTCATTTAACTAATTGACAAAAAGAACCTCTTCCTTGAATAATTACATAACAATCATTTCCTCCACGAGATCATAATAAATAAAAAAATTGAATTGCTTAACATCTTGAATCCTTCAGTTGGATCAAAATTTTAAGAAATCAAAACGATGAGAAATTCTTGAAGTACCTGGCTCGATAACAAGAGGGGAAGAGAGGCGAAGATGATAAGAAAAGAGAGTACAAGGGGAGATATTAAGGAATTAGCCATGAAAACTGAAATCTGCGGATCTTAACTTCAGTCCAATAGGTGCCGTCCAGGGATCATTGAGGATTGAATATTAGGGAGACTTTGAAAAAAGTGAAACAGAATGATAATTTTTACAAAAAAGTGAAACGGAGAAAAATTATTTCAAAGAAGGAAATAGTATTAATAAAATTATTAAGAAAGAAACTATAATAACTTTTTTGCCTCCTATTTTATCGTTTCACAGCCTTGCTTCTCCGTTTATTGCTTTCCCTCTTCCAATTAGGGGTCCGGTTCCCCTGGAGGAGGGAAGCTACTCTCCCATATAAGTATGTGTGTGTGTGTATATATATAATCCATATATATTATATATATAAATTATATATAAGAAAAAATACTTCTAAAGAATATAATATTAAAAAATATTTTTATTAATTTTTGAGTTATAATTTAAAAATAATAAAAATAAATATATATTTTATATTAAATTTTAAATTATCATTTATAAATAATAAAAAATAAAAATATATTTCGTATTAAATCTTAAATTACTATTTAAATTAATTAACATAAAAATATTTATATTAAATCTCAAAATAATATATATTACATAATATTATATATAATATATAATATATTAATATATGTTATATATAATGTACTAAATAATATTATATAATATTAAATATGTCAAGGGTCGTTTTTTTAATTATATAATATATATACAATTATATATATTATATACAAATTATATGTATTAAAAATATTATATTAAATCTTGAACTATAAAATACTCTCGAATTATATTAAATATTTAATTAATAT